>QXDM01000108.1:0-265610 GCA_003730235.1 Pythium guiyangense
GACGACGCCGGCGCTGATCCCGACGACGATGACGACGATGACGACGATGACGGACGATGACGACGGCGACGATGACGACGATGACGACGATGACGACGATGACGCCGCCACAGACGACGGTGGCGACCATCGCGCCGCAAACACGGCGGCCAGGGTCCGGCACGCTCAGGATCTCGTGCAACACCTGCACCACCACGAGCGACCCCGACGACGCGTCCCACACGCTCACGTTCGCGCACACCGACACCTCCTGCGCCGTCAAGACTGCTGCAGCAACGACACCTCGCGCGACGACCACCACGCTGCGCTCGCCGGACCCACTGCACCGACGCAGACCACGCCCGCGACGACCCACCAGACAGTCCCAGACCCAGACTCGCGCTGCAGCAGCACCGCGCTCGCAAACGCGCTTCGGACCGAACTGGAGCTCGCGCTCGAGTCGGCGCCTGCACTTGTGTCGGCACTGTGCCTGCACCTGCGCTTGGAATCACGCCGCCGCCCCACGACGACACGCATGCTGCAGCTCAACACCGACAGCACAGGCGACGCACTTGCGCACTTGACGACGGCGACGACACGCGCTTGACGCACTGACGTACTTGACGCACTCGACGCACTCGCACTTGACGCGCGTTCGACAGCGCCGCCGACGCGCGACGCAGCGCCACGGCAAACACCTCCGACGGCGACAGCGACACCGACTCGTTCAGCACCACCACGGACCGGAGCACCACCGGACCCGCCATCACGCTCTGCTCGCGACCGTGCCACTGTCCAGCCACGCGCCGTGCGACACCTCGGCGCGCCGCATCGACGCTTCTCCACAAACACGTACACCAGCGACGCGCGCATGCGGCCCACGAACGACTCGGCAGGCGTCAGCGACAGCGAGCTCCAGTCGCCGTTGCCGTTGCCGTTGCCGCTGCCATTGCCGTGCTGTTGCTGTGACATTGCCGTTGCTGCTTTGCCGATGACCATCTCGGCCATGTCGCCGTCCGCGCCAAGCTCGCCCAGACGCAGCGTGCTCGACGTCACCGACACTGGTGCGCCGTTCCAGCTCGCGCCAGACAACGCCGTCGACAGCGACACACCGCCCGCGCGGCTGCGCACCTCCACCGAGATCGACCAGTACTTGCGCCACGTATCCGCAGGCAGACCCGACCCCCGGCAAACACGCTCGACACGCCCTCCACCAGCGTCTCCACGCCCGCGCCTTGCACCACGCTCGCTCGCACCACGCCAGACGATGCCGATGCCGATGCCGATGCCGACGACTCTGACGACGCCGGCGCTGATCCCGACGACGATGACGATGACGACGATGACGACGATGACGACGATGACGACGATGACGACGATGACGACGATGACGACGATGACGATGACGCCGCCACAGACGACGGTGGCGACCATCGCGCCGCAAACACGGCGCCAGGGTCCGGCACGCTCAGGATCTCGTGCAACACCTGCACCACCACGAGCGACCCCGACGACGCGTCCCACACGCTCACGTTCGCGCACACCGACACCTCCTGCGCCGTCAAAGACTGCTGCAGCAACGACACCTCGCGCGACGACCACCACGCTGCGCGCTCGCCGGACCCACTGCACCGACGCAGACCACGCCACGGACGACCCAGACCCAAGACCCAGAGAGACCCAGACTCGCGCTGCAGCAGCACCCGCGCTCGCAAACGCGCTTGGACCGAACTGGAGCTCGCGCTCGAGTCGGCGCCTGCACTTGTGTCGGCACTTGTGCCTGCACCTGCGCTTGGAATCACGCCGCCGCCCCACGACGACACACTCATGCTGCAGCTCAACACCGACAGCACAGGCGACGACGCACTTGGCGCACTTGACGACGCGACGACGACGCGCTTGACGTTTGACGCACTTGACGCACTTGACGCACTCGCACTTGACGTCGCGTTCGACAGCGCCGCCGACGCGCGACGCAGCGCCACGGCAAACACCTCCGACGGCGACAGCGACACACCGACTCGTTCAGCACCACCACGGACCGGAGCACCACCGGACCCGCCATCACGCTCTGCTCGCGACCGTGCCACTCCACGTCCAGCCACGCGCCGTGCGACACCTCGGCGCGCCGCATCGACGCCTTCTCCACAAACACGTACACCAGCGACGCGCGCATGCGGCCCACGAAACGACTCGACAGGCGTCAGCGACAGCGAGCTCCAGTCGCCGTTGCCGTTGCCGTTGCCGCTGCCATTGCCGCTGCCGTTGCTGATGACATCGCCGTTGCTGTCGCTCTTGCCGATGACCATCTCGGCCATGTCGCCGTCCGCGCCAAGCTCGCCCAGACGCAGCGTGCTCGACGTCACCGACACTGGCGCGCGTTCCAGCTCGCGCCAGACAACGCCGTCGACAGCGACACACTGCCCGCGCGGCTGCGCACCTCCACCGAAATCGACCAGTACTTGCGCCACGTATCCGCAGGCAGACCCGACCCGGCAAACACGCTCGACACGCCCTCCACCAGCGTCTGCACGCCCGCGCCTTGCACCACGCTCGCTCGCACCACGCCAGACGATGCCGATTGCCGATGCCGATGCCGACGACTCTGACGACGCCGGCGCTGATCCCGACGACGATGACGACGATGACGACGATGACGACGATGACGACGATGCGACGATGACGACGATGACGACGATGACGACGATGACGACGAGACGACGATGGACGCCGCCACAGACGACGATGAGACCATCGCGCCGCAAACACGGCGCCAGGGTCCGGCACGCTCAGGATCCTCGTGCAACACCTGCACCACCACGAGCGACCCCGACGACGCGTCCCACACGCTCACGTTCGCGCACACCGACACCTCCTGCGCCGTCGAAGACTGCTGCAGCAACGACACCTCGCGCGACGACCACCACGCTGCGCTCGCCGGACCACTGCATCCGACGCAGACCACGCCACGGACGACCCAGACCCAGTCCCAGACCAGTCCCAGTCCCAGACCCAGACTCGCGCTGCTGCAGCAGCACCGCGCTCGCAAACGCGCTTCGGACCGAACTGGAGCTCGCGCTCGAGTCGGCGCCTGCACTTGTGTCGGCACTTGTGCCTGCACCTGCGCTTGGAATCACGCCGCCGCCCCACGACGACACACTCATGCTGCAGCTCAACACCGACAGCACAGGCGACGACGCACTTGGCGCACTTGACGACGGCGACGACGACGCGCTTGACGTACTTGACGTACTTGACGTACTTGACGCACTCGCACTTGACGTCGCGTTCGACAGCGCCGCCGAACGCGCGACGCAGCGCCACGGCAAAACACCTCCGACGGCGACAGCGACACCGACTCGTTCAGCACCACCACGGACCGGAGCACCACCGGACCCGCCATCACGCTCTGCTCGCGACCGTGCCACTGCACGTCCAGCCACGCGCCGTGCGACACCTCGGCGCGCCGCATCGACGCCTTCTCCACAAACACGTACACCAGCGACGCGCGCACGCGGCCCACGAACGACTCGACAGGCGTCAGCGACAGCGAGCTCCAGTCGCCGTTGCCGTTGCCGCTGCCATTGCCGCTGCCGTTGCTGATGACATCGCCGTTGCTGTCGCTCTTGCCGATGACCATCTCGGCCATGTCGCCGTCCGCGCCAAGCTCGCCCAGACGCAGCGTGCTCGACGTCACCGACACTGGCGCGCCGTTCCAGCTCGCGCCAGACAACGCCGTCGACAGCGACACACTGCCCCGCGCGGCTGCGCACCTCCACCGAAATCGACCAGTACTTGCGCCACGTATCCGCAGGCAGACCCGACCCGGCAAACACGCTCGACACGCCCTCCACCAGCGTCTGCACGCCCGCGCCTTGCACCACGCTCGCTCGCACCACGCCAGACGATGCCGATGCCGATGCCGATGCCGACGACTCTGACGACGCCGGCGCTGATCCCGACGACGATGACGACGATGACGACGATGACGACGATGACGACGATGACGCCGCCACAGACGACGATGACGACCATCGCGCCGCAAACACGGCGCCAGGGTCCGGCACGCTCAGGATCTCGTGCAACACCTGCACCACCACGAGCGACCCCGACGACGCGTCCCACACGCTCACGTTCGCGCACACCGACACCTCCTGCGCCGTCGAAGACTGCTGCAGCAACGACACCTCGCGCGACGACCACCACGCTGCGCTCGCCGGACCCACTGCATCCGACGCAGACCACGCCACGGACGACCCAGACCCAGTCCCAGACCCAGTCCCAGTCCCAGACCCAGACTCGCGCTGCAGCAGCACCGCGCTCGCAAACGCGCTTCGGACCGAACTGGAGCTCGCGCTCGAGTCGGCGCCTGCACTTGTGTCGGCACTTGTGCCTGCACCTGCGCTTGGAATCACGCCGCCGCCCCACGACGACACACTCATGCTGCAGCTCAACACCGACAGCACAGGCGACGACGCACTTGGCGCACTTGACGACGGCGACGACGACGCGCTTGACGTACTTGACGTACTTGACGTACTTGACGCACTTGACGTACTTGACGCACTTGACGCACTTGACGCACTCGCACTTGACGTCGCGTTCGACAGCGCCGCCGACGCGCGACGCAGCGCCACGGCAAACACCTCCGACGGCGACAGCGACAACCGACTCGTTCAGCACCACCACGGACCGGAGCACCACCGGACCCGCCATCACGCTCTGCTCGCGACCGTGCCACTGCACGTCCAGCCACGCGCCGTGCGACACCTCGGCGCGCCGCATCGACGCCTTCTCCACAAACACGTACACCAGCGACGCGCGCACGCGGCCCACGAACGACTCGACAGGCGTCAGCGACAGCGAGCTCCAGTCGCCGTTGCCGTTGCCGTTGCCGCTGCCATTGCCGCTGCCGTTGCTGATGACATCGCCGTTGCTGTCGCTCTTGCCGATGACCATCTCGGCCATGTCGCCGTCCGCGCCAAGCTCGCCCAGACGCAGCGTGCTCGACGTCACCGACACTGGCGCGCCGTTCCAGCTCGCGCCAGACAACGCCGTCGACAGCGACACACTGCCCGCGCGGCTGCGCACCTCCACCGAAATCGACCAGTACTTGCGCCACGTATCCGCAGGCAGACCCGACCCGGCAAACACGCTCGACACGCCCTCCACCAGCGTCCTGCACGCCCGCGCCTTGCACCACGCTCGCTCGCACCACGCCAGACGATGCCGATGCCGATGCCGATGCCGACGACTCTGACGACGCCGGCGCTGATCCCGACGACGATGACGACGATGACGACGATGACGACGATGACGCCGCCACAGACGACGATGACGACCATCGCGCCGCAAACACGGCGCCAGGGTCCGGCACGCTCAGGATCTCGTGCAACACCTGCACCACCACGAGCGACCCCGACGACGCGTCCCACACGCTCACGTTCGCGCACACCGACACCTCCTGCGCCGTCGAAGACTGCTGCAGCAACGACACCTCGCGCGACGACCACCCACGCTGCGCTCGCCGGACCCACTGCATCCGACCGCAGACCACGCCACGGACGACCCAGACCCAGTCCCAGACCCAGTCCAGTCCCAGACCCAGACTCGCGCTGCAGCAGCACCGCGCTCGCAAACGCGCTTCGGACCGAACTGGAGCTCGCGCTCGAGTCGGCGCCTGCACTTGTGTCGGCACTTGTGCCTGCACCTGCGCTTGGAATCACGCCGCCGCCCCACGACGACACACTCATGCTGCAGCTCAACACCGACAGCACAGGCGACGACGCACTTGGCGCACTTGACGACGGCGACGACGACGCGCTTGACGTACTTGACGTACTTGACGTACTTGACGTACTTGACGTACTTGACGCACTTGACGTACTTGACGCACTTGACGCACTTGACGCACTCGCACTTGACGTCGCGTTCGACAGCGCCGCCGACGCGCGACGCAGCGCCACGGCAAACACCTCCGACGGCGACAGCGACACCGACTCGTTCAGCACCACCACGGACCGGAGCACCACCGGACCCGCCATCACGCTCTGCTCGCGACCGTGCCACTGCACGTCCAGCCACGCGCCGTGCGACACCTCGGCGCGCCGCATCGACGCCTTCTCCACAAACACGTACACCAGCGACGCGCGCACGCGGCCCACGAACGACTCGACAGGCGTCAGCGACAGCGAGCTCCAGTCGCCGTTGCCGTTGCCGTTGCCGCTGCCATTGCCGCTTGCCGTTGCTGATGACATCGCCGTTGCTGTCGCTCTTGCCGATGACCATCTCGGCCATGTCGCCGTCCGCGCCAAGCTCGCCCAGACGCAGCGTGCTCGACGTCACCGACACTGGCGCGCCGTTCCAAGCTCGCGCCAGACAACGCCGTCGACAGCGACACACTGCCCGCGCGGCTGCGCACCTCCACCGAAATCGACCAGTACTTGCGCCACGTATCCGCAGGCAGACCCGACCCGGCAAACACGCTCGACACGCCCTCCACCAGCGTCTGCACGCCCGCGCCTTGCACCACGCTCGCTCGCACCACGCCAGACGATGCCGATGCCGATGCCGATGCCGACGACTCTGACGACGCCGGCGCTGATCCCGACGACGATGACGACGATGACGACGATGACGACGATGACGACGATGACGACGATGACGACGATGACGACGATGACGACGATGACGACGATGACGCCACAGACGACGATGACGACCATCGCGCCGCAAACACGGCGCCAGGGTCCGGCACGCTCAGGATCTCGTGCAACACCTGCACCACCACGAGCGACCCCGACGACGCGTCCCACACGCTCACGTTCGCGCACAACGACACCTCCTGCGCCGTCGAAGACTGCTGCAGCAACGACACCTCGCGCGACGACCACCACGCTGCGCTCGCCGGACCCACTGCATCCGACGCAGACCACGCCACGGACGACCAGACCCAGTCCCAGACCCAGTCCCAGTCCCAGACCCAGACTCGCGCTGCAGCAGCACCCGCGCTCGCAAACGCGCTTCGGACCGAACTGGAGCTCGCGCTCGAGTCGGCGCCTGCACTTGTGTCGGCACTTGTGCCTGCACCTGCGCTTGGAATCACGCCGCCGCCCACGACGACACACTCATGCTGCAGCTCAACACCGACAGCACAGGCGACGACGCACTTGGCGCACTTGACGACGGCGACGACGACGCGCTTGACGTACTTGACGTACTTGACGTACTTGACGTACTTGACGTACTTGACGCACTTGACGTACTTGACGCACTTGACGCACTTGACGCACTCGCACTTGACGTCGCGTTCGACAGCGCCGCCGACGCGCGACGCAGCGCCACGGCAAACACCTCCGACGGCGACAGCGACACCGACTCGTTCAGCACCACCACGGACCGGAGCACCACCGGACCCGCCATCACGCTCTGCTCGCGACCGTGCCACTGCACGTCCAGCCACGCGCCGTGCGACACCTCGGCGCGCCGCATCGACGCCTTCTCCACAAACACGTACACCAGCGACGCGCGCACGCGGCCCACGAACGACTCGACAGGCGTCAGCGACAGCGAGCTCCAGTCGCCGTTGCCGTTGCCGTTGCCGCTGCCATTGCCGCTGCCGTTGCTGATGACATCGCCGTTGCTGTCGCTCTTGCCGATGACCATCTCGGCCATGTCGCCGTCCGCGCCAAGCTCGCCCAGACGCAGCGTGCTCGACGTCACCGACACTGGCGCGCCGTTCCAGCTCGCGCCAGACAACGCCGTCGACAGCGACACACTGCCCGCGCGGCTGCGCACCTCCACCGAAATCGACCAGTACTTGCGCCACGTATCCGCAGGCAGACCCGACCCGGCAAACACGCTCGACACGCCCTCCACCAGCGTCTGCACGCCCGCGCCTTGCACCACGCTCGCTCGCACCACGCCAGACGATGCCGATGCCGATGCCGATGCCGACGACTCTGACGACGCCGGCGCTGATCCCGACGACGATGACGACGATGACGACGATGACGACGATGACGACGATGACGCCGCCACAGACGACGATGACGACCATCGCGCCGCAAACACGGCGCCAGGGTCCGGCACGCTCAGGATCTCGTGCAACACCTGCACCACCACGAGCGACCCCGACGACGCGTCCCACACGCTCACGTTCGCGCACACCGACACCTCCTGCGCCGTCGAAGACTGCTGCAGCAACGACACCTCGCGCGACGACCACCACGCTGCGCTCGCCGGACCCACTGCATCCGACGCAGACCACGCCACGGACGACCCAGACCCAGTCCCAGACCCAGTCCCAGTCCCAGACCCAGACTCGCGCTGCAGCAGCACCGCGCTCGCAAACGCGCTTCGGACCGAACTGGAGCTCGCGCTCGAGTCGGCGCCTGCACTTGTGTCGGCACTTGTGCCTGCACCTGCGCTTGGAATCACGCCGCCGCCCCACGACGACACACTCATGCTGCAGCTCAACACCGACAGCACAGGCGACGACGCACTTGGCGCACTTGACGACGGCGACGACGACGCGCTTGACGTACTTGACGTACTTGACGTACTTGACGTACTTGACGTACTTGACGCACTTGACGTACTTGACGCACTTGACGCACTTGACGCACTCGCACTTGACGTCGCGTTCGACAGCGCCGCCGACGCGCGACGCAGCGCCACGGCAAACACCTCCGACGGCGACAGCGACACCGACTCGTTCAGCACCACCACGGACCGGAGCACCACCGGACCCGCCATCACGCTATGCTCGCGACCGTGCCACTGCACGTCCAGCCACGCGCCGTGCGACACCTCGGCGCGCCGCATCGACGCCTTCTCCACAAACACGTACACCAGCGACGCGCGCACGCGGCCCACGAACGACTCGACAGGCGTCAGCGACAGCGAGCTCCAGTCGCCGTTGCCGTTGCCGCTGCCGCTGCCATTGCCGCTGCCGTTGCTGATGACATCGCCGTTGCTGTCGCTCTTGCCGATGACCATCTCGGCCATGTCGCCGTCCGCGCCAAGCTCGCCCAGACGCAGCGTGCTCGACGTCACCGACACTGGCGCGCCGTTCCAGCTCGCGCCAGACAACGCCGTCGACAGCGACACACTGCCCGCGCGGCTGCGCACCTCCACCGAAATCGACCAGTACTTGCGCCACGTATCCGCAGGCAGACCCGACCCGGCAAACACGCTCGACACGCCCTCCACCAGCGTCTGCACGCCCGCGCCTTGCACCACGCTCGCTCGCACCACGCCAGACGATGCCGATGCCGATGCCGATGCCGACGACTCTGACGACGCCGGCGCTGATCCCGACGACGATGACGACGATGACGACGATGACGACGATGACGCCGCCACAGACGACGATGACGACCATCGCGCCGCAAACACGGCGCCAGGGTCCGGCACGCTCAGGATCTCGTGCAACACCTGCACCACCACGAGCGACCCCGACGACGCGTCCCACACGCTCACGTTCGCGCACACCGACACCTCCTGCGCCGTCGAAGACTGCTGCAGCAACGACACCTCGCGCGACGACCACCACGCTGCGCTCGCCGGACCCACTGCATCCGACGCAGACCACGCCACGGACGACCCAGACCCAGTCCCAGACCCAGTCCCAGTCCCAGACCCAGACTCGCGCTGCAGCAGCACCGCGCTCGCAAACGCGCTTCGGACCGAACTGGAGCTCGCGCTCGAGTCGGCGCCTGCACTTGTGTCGGCACTTGTGCCTGCACCTGCGCTTGGAATCACGCCGCCGCCCCACGACGACACACTCATGCTGCAGCTCAACACCGACAGCACAGGCGACGACGCACTTGGCGCACTTGACGACGGCGACGACGACGCGCTTGACGTACTTGACGCACTTGACGCACTTGACGCACTCGCACTTGACGTCGCGTTCGACAGCGCCGCCGACGCGCGACGCAGCGCCACGGCAAACACCTCCGACGGCGACAGCGACACCGACTCGTTCAGCACCACCACGGACCGGAGCGTCGCTGGCTCTAAGAGACGTACACCGGTTGTCGTTGACGCGTCGTCTTCATCCGTGATCATGTTGTTCTCTGCACTAGCATTTGTTTGTTGCACCACCACAAGCAGCAACAGTACCTGTAGTAGCTGGAGCATTGCGCTCGTCTGCATCGCTTCGCGTTGTTACTCAGTACTGCACGTCACTCGATGAGCCGATAGTGTCGCTCACAGACGCGCGTCCGCGTTGTTACGTCTCCTTCTACTTGGTCTTGATGTGTTGCTGCTGTGCTGTTGTCGTGCTGCTGACACTCGACTGTCGCTTTGCGATCTCCGCTGCCGCACAAGATCTCTTCGGCAGATCGACCATTGACCACCACCATTGCACTTGCACACTTGCAAGCTGTATGTGTTGACGATTCCTTCTGCATTCAGTCGAAAATCAAAATGTAGAAATCAACCCTTGGTTTTATCACTACGACGATATCTACCACTTGCTTGATGCACTACGATCGCTTGACGATCGCTTGACGCATGCTCTAGGACAAGCACGTGCCTCTTTGTTGTCAGCAATCGACAATGCGCTGACGGTCGTGAGCAACATCCGAGTCAGTGTCGACCCGTGACTTGCTCGAGATGGCCAAAGGCTTCAAAGGCTTCAAGCCTTTGACGCTTGAAGCTTCAGCTCAAAGGACCCTGCGCAACCTTCGTATCGTGCAACCTGCTCTATCACGTAGGGATTGCTCAAGATGACCAAAAGCTAGATCTTGCGCAAGGGTCAACATTCGTGCAACCTGCTCGCAGTTTCATGTACGTTTGAGTCCCAGCAAACAGCGCGAGTGAGACGGACGCCACTCGAGAGTTTCACAATGAGTTCGCCGGCATGAGGTTGCAGTCACTCAACCGAACCTGCTCGTACAATCTGCGGTCCACGACAAGAGAGCGTGCGAGATCCGTGATGGTTCGACCGAAGGCTGGCGGTACTGGCCTTGATACGCTCAAGACTCTCTCGCACACACCGGATGCTACGGCTCGACCGCTGCTCAAGTCGGTGACACTGTCAAGGCAGTCGCAAATCCGCCATGCTCAATCGGAACGCCACCAAGCGGAACATGCTGAGATACAAAGTGCGTGAACGCAACACGAGCTACGAGCGCATGAACAAACAGGACGCAACCAGGGACTGATGGTCATTCCGTCCCAACGTGCGTCGGGCTGTCGACAACCAAACTCGCAGCCAACGCTCTCCACCAAGCAAAGCTGTTGGGTTATCTGTCAACAGTAGCAGCAGCAGTTAGACTCGAATGTCTTGCGCTCCGTCGGTCGAGTCTCGCGACTGCACTCCAGCTACGAAGCGAGTGAGACGACGACAAGTGGATCTGTGGATGGATGGATGGATGGATGGATGGATGGATGGATGGATGGATGGATGGATGGATGGATGGATGGATGGATGGATGGATGGATGGATGGATGGATGGATGGATGGATGGATGGATGGATGGATGGATGGATGGATGGATGGATGGATGGATGGATGGATGGATGGATGGATGCAGTTAGTTCATTGATTGTAGTTAGTTGTTGGCAGATGTGATGCAGTGCGAGTTCTTTGTCTGTCTGTCTGATCAAAGACACAGACGTGCTGTATGTGTGGTGTACGAATGTCGATCTCGCTTGTCTTGCTTGCCATGATGTAGCGATCGCACTCGTGGCGATGCAGTGCGAGACGATGAGCGACGATGATGCAGGGTTGGGGCTTTGGTGCCGACACCTCGCAGGACGCCCAATAGCGAGTCCGCCACACGACTCGACTCACTCACTCGCTCGAACTCGTTCACACTTCACTGCCGTGAAGCAGCACCACTTGGCGTCTACGCCTTCTTCACGCACGTCGCGATCGGCGGACACGGCGTCGTGAAGCACTGCACAGTCTTGAGCACGCACGTCTCGTCCGATGCGCAGCGCTGCGGCGAGCACACATCGGCGCAGTAGCCGCGTCCCGTGCGGTCGTCGACGCGGCACTCGGTGAACTCGCGGCACAGCACGCTGGCGCACACCGATGTCGACACGCACGTGCCGAGCTGCAGTCGCGGATCCTTGCACTGCGCGACGCCGAACTCGCATGCGTTGTGGTAGATCTTGTTGTTCGTGTCGCACACGGGCTTGTAGATCTCTGGACACGCGCTCGGACACTCGGTCGAGGCTGCCTCGAGCATCTTTGGCGACGACGCGCACGTGCCGAGCTGCAGACGCGGGTCGAGGCACTGCGCGATCGAGAACAGGCACGCGTTGTTGTACACCTTGCCACTGGTGTCGCACACTGGCAGGTAGATGCGAGGACACGCGGTCGGACACTTGCGCGGCGGGCACGTCCCGAGCTGCAGTCGCGGGTCCTTGCACTGCGCGACGCCGAACTGGCACGCGTTGCCGTAGACCTTGCCGCTTGTGTCGCACACGGGGTCGTAGTTGAGCGGACAGACGCTCGGACACTTGTCCGACGCAGACGACGTCAGCGCGAGGTTGTCGCCACCGCTGGTCGTGTTGCTCTCGACTGTGGCGGCAACGCTGAGTGCGAGGCAGAGCGCGAGAACGAGTGCGAGGACGAGCGAGCAGGATGGCTTCATGTTCATGGTGCGAGGTTGCAAGTGGCAGTTGGTTGTTGGTTGAGCGGTCTTGCTTGGCTGGTCAACGTGTTGAGAGAAGACTTGCTTGGAGCTTGGTGTTTGTTGGTGTAGTAGCTTGGGAGTTGAAAGCTGGATGGATGGATAGCTTGATGTGCTTGAGGCACTTGGTTGCTGGTGTGTTGAATGCGCGTGTGCTCGAGAGCGGATGTTTGAGAATGAAGCGGATGCAGTCGAGCGAGTTTTGCTGCTGCTTGTTGCGAGTGAGCTGTGTGCGTGCGTGCGCGTTGCATGGCACGCTCGCAGAGTGTCTTTGACGAGACATTGACGTTGTTGAGACTCTTGGAGCGCTCGCTACTCTTGACAGGCGAACCAAGCAAACAGGGGACATGAACGTGTCACCATCGATCGATCGCAAACTCGGCTATGCGTCCTTGAAGTCGATAGGCAGCCGAGCAAGTGCTGGTGGCTGAAGAGAAACACACACACAGTCGAGTGCGTCTGTCATGCACGCAAGCGAGCAAGCAAGCAAGACGACTAAGTGAATGAGTATGAGGCGCGGGAAGAGGCAGCGCGTGCCGAGGCGACGTGCGCGTGGCACGCTCTGCCGACCGAGTCCACGAGATCTGCCGACGCACGAAGCGCAACGAGACTGGTCATGTGCGTGACGCTCGTTGAAGGATGGACGTGTTTCGGCGTAGTGGCGCTGGCGCTGACGACGACAGCCGACCGACCGACTGAGTGACTGGTAGCAACTTGCTGGTCGACGCATGAGACAGCCAAGCGAGCAGACACGTCTCTCGTGGATCTCGCACGAAGACCACACGAAGACCATGCGTTGTCGTCCAGTGTGCGACGCACGCGACCCAAGGTGCCTGTCCTCGACCTCAATCTTGTCTTCGCTCTTGTCCTCGACCTCGATCTCGTCCTCGATTACGACTACGACTGGCGCTTGATGTTGTTGTCGCTGTTTCTCGTGAGCTCGATCTCCATCTCGACTTCGACTTTGACCACAAGCAAGCTCGTTTCCGAACACAGCCTTGCTCTCTTACACTCGACACGCCGCTCACTTGAACGACGACGCTCTCTATCGTTGACTCGGCCCTGCTTCCGTGCTCGCTGTATGTGCTCACTCACTTGCGCAGTGCTCGCTCGCAGTCGTGGAGGGCAATCTATCACCACCGCAGCGCTCGCCGAGATTCGAGCTGTCTTCCTCACACCACACCACGGCCATGTCACGCTATGTGCAACTGCAGACAGAGTGGAAAGCAAGAGGTCAACAACATGCACATGGACCTGCACATGGGACACACACAAGCACGCACAACCACGACAAGCGCCACTGCGCTCTGTGTGTACAACTGCTTGCTCATGTGATGCCGCGAAGTGCTTGTGAGCGTCGGCAACGTACTGCCGCACGAGCATTGCGGGCCAAGTACGCCAGTCAGCGAGACAGACGCGCATGCTTGTGCTTCGCGCTCGTGTTCGAGCTCGAGCGAATGCATCGAGAAACCACACTTGCGCGCTCGCTTGCATGCAGGCAAACATGCGCTCTCACTCGAGCGTGTCGCGAACGATGGATGAAGAGCTAGCACTGCAGAGAGCTCCACGAGTTTGTGTGAGTGTATGTTGGGCAGCGTGAGCACCATCGATGTACTGGCGTCTTGGCATTCGCGAGGTCGTGCGAGTTGGCATTGCTAGCAGTACAAACAAGCAAACAAGTCAGTCAGTCGATGCAGACAACGATTCGAGCAAGAGTGCTTCACAGCGAGAGAGAGAGAGAGAGAGAGAGCGAGGCGCTGCAGCTCGATCCGCTCGACATCTACAGCAGCCGAGCCATGAGACAGACAAGTAGCGTTGACCAGCGCTTGCTCTTGCACAACACTTGCACGACACTTGCACACCACTCGCACGACGCCACGCTTCGTCTACAGCACGACCAAGCCAAGCCAGACAAGGACAGACGAACCCAGGCAACATGCAACATGCACAATGTCAGACGATGCGAGCAGCCACACCGGCGCTCGAAAAGCAACAGCGGAAAGCGTCAACGGGAAGCCGAGGTCTGGCGTGAGTGAGTGAGTGTTGGGAAACCAAACACACATGTGCACACCGACCTGCGAGTGCGTGTGTGTGCGTGCACATGCCAACCAAGACCACGCTCGACTCGGCGACGCTGGCAGTGCAAGAGCACACAAGTCGGCAAGCAAGGAAGTCCATCCAGCCAGCCACGCGCTCGAGACGACAGAGAGAGACGCGAAAGCATTCGCTTGGAGGCATGTCACTCCGCTTAAGACGAGCTGCGAGTCAGGAAGAGTTCGTCCTCGTCAAGACGAGACGAGCAATGCAAGACAAGCAAGACGAACACGTCTTGGTGGTGGTAACGGGCAGAATATGAATGTGGGAGCGCCGCTCACTCAATGGCAAGCAAACACAGAATTTGGGTTATATGTGTAGTATCCTGGGACAAACTCGATCTCTCACACATTAATATCAGGAAGCATGATTGACTGGGACAAATCAATCACGCTAGCTCGTGGTTCGTACCTGGTGGCGGCGCTGGTTCACACACGTCGATCGTGCCTTGTGTGTCTGTGTCTGCAGCTCGCACCAAACCAGCTCAACATGCATGCTCGCGTGAAGACAGGAAAGCCATGATTTCTGGGCTTTACTGAATGACTGGGAACAAAGCACCCATCTCGGTGTTCACCATCACTCTTCCGTATCGATAAAGTGCGCACTGCTTTTTTGTTTTGTCTTGCGTTTTTGTATGACAGATGAAAATTCGTTTCTGCTGAGTGTCGACAAAGTGCGCAGTTGTTTGCCACTATTTACATTTTCGATTGGTGTCAGAAAATCTGTTTTGTTTGAACAGTATACTGTAGAAGTACACACATGTAGATCTAGTATTCATTTGTAAAAATCCAAAACAACAAGACAAGAACATTTACCCCACAACAATACTGTATAATACATCGAGCAAACAATTGCGTCAAACAATAGTGCTTGTTTTGTTGCAAACAACATCCACATCCATCCACATCAACAAGCAGCATGTACTCTTGGATACGCAGTAAACCAAACCAGCCCTACCTTAGTTGATTGGATCATGATGATCGCAATGCGACGCAGTAAGCATGCGGTGGTTGTGCACACGAAGGTGGCACGACGCTCACTCCACTTTGATCGATCTTGCTCGACACTCACATGGCTTGAACAAAGAGCGATGCTCTCGTGCGTGTAGTGTTGCGGCGACTACCAATGCTGAGCGGAGTCTCCAAGTCTGAAACATCAAGTGTTGGCACGACTGGCGCAGCAGTAGAGCAGATCATGATGCCAAGTAACAATAGTTTCGAGCAGACTTTTTGAGCGATTCCAGAGCAAACATTAGCAAACAGCGACACAGCAAGATCAGCATGCACTTATGCCGAGCGCACGAGCGTCTCGATCCAGGAGTGCGTCTTCGACACCGCGAGCACTGCCGCCAGCACTGCCACCAGCAAGAGCAGTAGTGACTGCACCAACAGCGATTGCAACAGAAACAGCAGAGGCAGCGCACCATGCAACAACAACAGCAACAACAACATCATCGCCAGCAGCAACAACACCATCGACAACGACAACAACAACAACAACACATGACACTGACTCGCACCACTCGCGCTTCTTCGCGTGCTACCTGCTCACGTCCGAGAACGCACCGCAGCGACTGCGCTGCACTTATGTGGGCTTCACCGTCTCGCCGGCGCGTCGCTTGCGGCAGCACAATGGCGAGATCGCGGGCGGTGCGTGGCGCACGCGGAAGCATCGACCGTGGTAAGCAAGAGCAGTCTGGCGCGCATCACACTCGCACACTTGCATCACGTGTAGTATGCGTGGCAACTACATACATTGCATGACGCTCACATGGAGCTGTCCGCCGACTCCAAGTCGCTTGCGACTGACTTGGTGTGCACGCTCACAATGTTGTCTGTCTGTTTGTCTGACTGCTTTTTGCTGCGAGTTGTCTGACAATTTGCTTGCTTGCTTGTGTGTGCGGCTGATGCGATGAACTACGCGTAGGGAGATGATTGCAGTCGTGCACGGCTTCGCGTCCAAGTTCCACGCGCTGCAGTGTACGTCGCGCATGCGCTCGCTACTGAGAGTCTCGCTTGCTCTCACACGACGACGCGACTGTGCGCACCTGTCGCTCGAGCGCTCGTTCTTGTCGTGTTGCTGCTTGAGCTGCGATCGAGCGACTGGTGTGCTGACTGCCTCGCTCTCACTGCCACTCGTGCGCTTGCGGTCGCTGTCTCTACTATTGACCCTCGCTCTCTCATACACACTACGACACACCACAACACACCACACCACAACACAACGCACATGCAAATACGCACTCGCAGTCGAGTACGCGTGGCAGCATCCGTACAACAGTCGGCTCACGAAGCAGCGGCTGAGCCAGCTCAAGGGCCGCGTCGGGGTCGGCGCGCCGCGGTCGCTCAAGCGCAAACTCGTAGAGCTGCACGAGATGCTGCAGCTCGAGCCGTGGGCTCAGCTGCCGCTCACCGTCAGCTACACGTCCGAGTGTGCGTCTGCCCATGTGCTGTGTATTGGCTGCTTGGTGCTATTGCCATCACGAGACGACTCACTAGGACTGACCGTCTCTGTGTGTGTCGTATCTGTTGCGCTTATGCTACTGGTCGTCGCCACTCGTGTCATCGTCAGTCGCGCATACAGTGGCCAAGACGTCGGGCTTCTACGTACTGTCGCGCGTCGTGCGCTTCGAGACGAAGGCGCTTGCAGCAGTCGCGTGTGTCGCTCGGGACATGGCTCGAGCAGTGGCAGTGGCGACAGCGCGTGCTGCTGCTGCTGCGCAAGAAAGTGCTTGCAGAGGGCAGAACGCCGCCAGTCACGACCAGGAGCATGACGACCTTGGCGATGGCAATGGCAATGGCAATGGCAATGGCAATGGCGATGGCGATGGCGATGGCGATGGCGATGGCGATGGCGATGGCGATGGCGATGGCGATGGCGATGGCGATGGCGATGGCGATGGCGATGGCGATGGCGATGGCGATGGCGATGGCGATGGCGATGGCGATGGCGATGGCGATGGCGATGGCGACGATGACAGCGAGTGCGCCGTCCTGGAGGAGCCGAGCTGCGCAGTGTGCGAAGTGGAGCTGAGTGCGATGAGCGACTCGGACGCATCGACTACAGCCAGCAGCGCGTGCAGCAGCACCAGTACCTGCATCAACATGGACAACAGCAGCAGTAGCCACACGCACAAGCACAAGCACAGCAGTCACGGCCGCGCTCGCCTCGAGTCGCCGAGGTATCTCTGCTGCTACCACGACGGCTGCGCGATGCGGTGCCACGCGCAGTGCCTCACTGACCACTTTGCCACGTCTCGGAGCATCGGAGGCGACATTGGCAGCGAGGACAGCGAGACGTGTCCAGTGTGTCAGGAGGCGCTGCAGTGGCCGCTGCTGGTCCAGTCTGCGATCAGTCGGCGCCGTCGGCAGCGCACGAGGCATCACAAACATACACACGCGCGAGTGCGAGAGCGTCTGGATGCTCGTTCATCCAGCGGAGCGTCAGTCGACAGCGATCATGCGCCACGCGCCAAACGACAGCGAAGACGACGAGACGGATATGGCGATGGCAGTCGTGACAATGGCAATGGCGCCAGTCGCATTGTTCGTACAAGCACGAGTGCGAGCAGCGGCAGCAGTAGTGAACAAGCCGTCAATGGCGACAGTGACCACTGTGCAGCAGCAGCGACAGCGCGTGCGAGTCCAGCAACAACAGCACAAGCGGTGGCAGCAACAGCAGTACCAGTAACATCAGCGAGCGCAGTCATCGAGAAGACGACCCGTGTGCGTGGAGCGCGTGCGAGAGCTCGAGTGGCATCTCCAACAGCGACTGCTCTCGTGCCGCGTGCACATTGCTATGACGTGACAGAGACGCATGAAGACGCGTGCTGGTGGGCGTCGGAGCTGGAGCTCGTGCTTTGCAACAGCACGAAAGGCGACTCGAGGGACGGCACTCGCGATGGTGATACTGTCAATGGACACAGTAGCGATCGGGCGATGATGTCTGCTGCTGCCGGCACTCGGCAAGGAAGAGATCGCGGCAGGAACAACAACAGCAGCAGCAACAACAACGTCGATGACGACAGTGCTGCCAGACGAGAAGCTGGAGCGGCACACAGCAGCAGGCGAGCTGGCGTGACGCACGTGGTCGCAGCAGTGGTGATTGACCTCACGCTCGACGAAGGGGACTGATTGCCGCCAAATTGTACATGACTAGCTGTCGACTTGACTCGCTCTAGTCTTGGCTAGCTGGTGTCTAGGCTAGCTATCGTCGTGACTGGATGATGGTGCATGTTGTGTGCGTGAAGAAGAAGAAGAAGATGAAGACGAGGAGACTCGAGAGTCTGGCCGATCGACACTTGGTTTGTACATGTGCATTGGCCACCGACGCAGATACTAACCACAGCACACCACATCGCACTCCATAATGGTCATCATTATCATTACCACTTGAAGAGTTCGGAGCCACAACACGACTTTGCGTCTGTCTCTCACAAAGTCTCTCGCCACGACGACCTGCTGCTTGTTGCTTGGTCAGTCAGTCAGCCAGTCACTCATTCATTACCCGTGGTCTCTCAGTCTTCAATCGGCGCCTTCGTCTCAGTGAGCTTGAGTGTGTCGACTGAGCTCGATGTCACTGCTGCTGTTTCTGGTGCTGCGAGTGAAGCGAACCCAGTCGGTAGAGACAGAGAGGACAGGACACGTTGCTGTCGTCTGCTTCGCCTCTACGCGCATCGTCATTGATATTCAATGCTACTGCTGCTAGTTTGTGATGTTGCTCCTGCGGTCTCCGCCACACCTTCGCGTTCGCATGTAGTGCGATTGTGAAGTAGGCATCGTTTCGACTTGAACTCGGTGCAGCGAGAAGCGATCGCGCTCAGGAAGAGCGCAATGACCACACAACAAGAACACAGACTGACCAGTGCTCGTTTCGCTCGCTCGCTCCCGGTCCTCTCAGCCAAACCAAATCAAGCCAAATCAAGCAGCTCGCTGAGCTGACTAACTGACTGGCTTCTGAACCACGCGGCTCCTCCACATCGGTGCCGCGCCAAGCGCACTCAGCAAGCGCTCTACTCACCCACTCACTCACTCACTCGCAGCTCAACCGCGCGTGCAGACAGAGATTGCGCAAAGCCGAACGACGCACTTGGCAACACTCGGCAACAAGCAAGAGACATCACTCGGCACCAGGCAAAAGCGACACCAAGCGCACTCGGACACATCGCACGCACGTCGTCGCACCTCGTCACGCGCCTCATCTCAACAAACGACTTCTCCTTCGCTCGGCGTGCTCTCGGCTTGCTCCGAGTCGACCCCACTTGCAAACTTGCGAGCTTGCGAGCTTACAGACTTCAACGTGCACACAACGACTCAAGCACACAGATCAAGGCTCGAGCTACTGGCAATACTCTGCGTCCCGTCGACATCATGAAGCTCTCGCGACCGCTCGTCTTCGCGCTGCTCGCGACGCTCGCTGCTGCTGCTATGACCGACTCGAGCGCAATGGCACTAGCCAGCAGCAACAAGCTCGCGAAGCAAGCGACAACCACTGGCGACCGCAGCAAGAACGAGGACAAGGACAAGGACAAGGACAAGGGCATCAAGGCCCGCGACGACCAGGACAGCCAAGACCCATCGCTGTCGCAAGCGTCACTATGCGCGCTCATCAAGTGCTCGGACACAGGCGACGGCGTCTGCGGCAGCGACGGCAAGACGTATCCAAACGCATGCCAGCTCACGGCCGCCTCGTGCAGCTCGCCGGGACTGACGCAGGTGAGCGACGGTCCGTGCGCGCCAGTGTCGATCGAGTCGCCGCCGCCACGGCCACGCTCGACAGACTCGCCCGAGTGCGAGATGATGTGTGCACGCAACTACGACCCGGTGTGCGACACAAGCGGCAATGTGTACGGCAACGCGTGCGTGTTTGCGAGTGCGCAGTGCAAGGACCCGAAGCTGCAGCTCGGAGCGTGCGCGTCGACCAAGTGTCCGTTGCCGCAGTGTGCGCCGATCGAGAAGCCCGTGTGTGCCTCGAACGGCCGGACGTACATGAACCGATGTCTCTTGTCGTACTCGATGTGCAAAAACAAGAGTCTGTACGTCGTGCACGACGGCGAGTGCGGCTCGGTGGATGCAGGTCCGAGCGGCGCACCAGCGCAGTCGCACTTGCCAGACACAGAGACGCCGCCGACAGGTTGCACAGCGGTGTCGTGTCAGCTGTTCACCAAGTGCCGCGTCGATGAGCGCACCGGTCGTGGCTACTGCGCCGACGTGTGCGCGCCACAGCGCTGTCCGCCCAACGAGCGGTGCATGCTCGAGACCGTGCAGTGTGTCACGACGCCGTGTCCGCCGATCGCAAAGTGCGTGAAGCGGACGTAGAGTGTTGGTCACGAATAGAAACAGCGAGTGACTTTCGATCGATCGTGTGGCTTCGTTGTCTCTCTCCTCTCTCTCTTTCTCTCGCATACTATCGACAGCTCGCTCGGTCCTCGGTCCCTTGCGCAGGCCAGCCTCCATGCTGTGCCTCGGACAGCCTCCATGATCTGCAGTGTGATCGAGTCAATCTCATTGCGCTCAGTTCAATGACCTTGGAGGTGGTGATTGACGATCGATGACTGGTGCGATGTTGCTAGGATTCTACAAGCGTCGAGAGGAGAGCCGACGGTCTAGGAGGAGTTGGTGGTCGAGGTGGTTGATGTGGATGGCAGCAGTGTCCTTTTGCATTTGTCATTTGTATACAACTGGGTGTGCTACGGCTCCTTGGGTGCTTGTGCACTGGCTTCAAGTCGCAGGAGGTCGAGCTGCTTGTCTGCTCCGAGCAAGAACAGTGTGCGTGTCAGTTCTGCGAGCGACCGCGACGGTCGGGTGAGCCAATGACGTCATGAGAGACAGAAGGTGGGGACACCTAAGGGATATCAAAGTGAGTATCTGTGTTGGATTGTAAGCCTGAGCTCGAGTCCATGAAGTGATTGTCCGCTACCAAGCAAAGTCGCTCAGGTCTGGTGTTTGGCGCCTTAGCTCTCTGCTTCGACCTCGATCTCGACGCACGTTGCAACAGGTGAGCACGGCGCCGTGAAGCACTCGGCTTCCAGGAGCTGACACTCCTCGCCCTCGCCGCATCGCTCTGCAGCACACACATCAGCGCAGTAGGCGACGTCCATTTCGTCGTCTTCGCGGCACTCGGTGAACTTGGGACACGTGAGCGTCGAGCACTTGAGCTTTGTGTCTTCGTTGCACTCACCGTCGTGCAAGATCGTGAGCAGCGGTGCGAAGCACTTGGCGTTGTTAAACATGCACTCGTTGATGTACGTCGTGCCGTCCGAGCCGCAGACGGGGTCTTCGACGGACGTGCACACTTCAGGCACACACACTTTGCCCTTAGCGCGCTTGGGGCACTTGCCGTCGCTCACTTTCATCACGCGGACGTCTTTGCACGAGGCGTAGTCCAGGAGACACTGGTTCGCGTACGTGACCGAGTTGGAGCCGCACACTGGCTCGTACACCTTCTGGCAGATCGGGTTGCACTTGGCGGGCACGGACCCTGACGCCGTGACCTCCAGTGACGTCGTCGGCGCTGGCGTTGGCGATGAAGTCGACGAAGCGGACGATGACGAGGACGATGAAGATGTCGCTGGCGCAGGCGTCCGCACGCACTCGCCCAAGTGCACGGTCAAGAGGTTCGGGTCCTTGCACTTTGCAGCGAGGCGGTGGCACTCATTGGCGTACGTCTCGTCGTCGTTCCCGCACACAGGGATCCAGTCGTTCGGACACTTGATCTGGCAGTACATGTTGCTCGTCTCAGCCGAGTTCCCGCTGCCACTGCTGCTGCTGCTGTCAGCTCTGCTACTGCTGTCAGTTGACGGGGCTGGTGCTGGCGCTGGCACTTCTGGTGCTGGTGTTGGCGCTGGTGCGTCTGGCACTTGCGTTGCCTGGCCAGTGACTGGTGCCTCGGTCTCGTCGTCTTCGGTCGGTCGAGCCTCGGTCTCACTTGACGCAGCGTCGCCTTGTTCTTGCGTGCTCACCTCGTTCTCTACTGCAGCTGGTGGCGTCGAGTGCGTCGTCGTTGGTGCTGGCGTCGAGTGCGTTGTCGTTGGCGCTGGTGTCGCGGCTGCTTTCTTCTTACACGCGCCTTTCGAAACAATGAAGAGGTCGTCGCTTGGCTCGGCGCAGTACGCGAACTCGAACGTGCACTTGTTGGTGTATGTCGTCCCGTCCGAGCCGCACACTTGCGGATCGTGATCCGTGCACACGCTGCGGTTCTCACAGTCGATCTGGGCAGCAGATGCCGACAGCGACTGCTGTGCAACTGCGAGTGCTGCGAGCACGAGCCACGCCGTGATCTTCATGCTTGTCTAGCGGCTGAGTGGCGCTTTGCGTAGACACGGGCGAGCGAGTAGGTCGGGGCGATCGGGCGACTTGAGTCGTTCACAAGTGACCGAGCACGAGCTGATGCGCAAAGCAACATGCACATGCGATGCCGCACGCGATCCTGCAGGCTCACATGGGACGATGCAAGGTGTTCCAAAGATAGACGAGCAGACACTGCATGGCTAGGAAAGCCACCCAGCGGACAGGACAAGTGGCTTTGAACCGCACAGGCAGTGCAAGCAGAGGATCGAAGCGGATCTGAAGCAGACCTGCACAACTCAAGTGACCGGTCTCAAGCGATGGATGCTGCAGGCGAACGCTCGACAACATCGTTCCAAGCGCCAGCACCTCCAGTCTGCCATGGCAACGTGGACTCGTCCGACCAAGCGCCTCCCGCAGCTCTTGAACGCGCACACGCGATGCTTGCAGAAGACCGATGGACGTGGATGCAAGAGCTACTGCGAGCTGTCGACAATGTCAACATGCGCCAAACCGCAGCGCTCATCTTTCTAGACCTCGCTACTGCGAGCACGTCCGAGGCGATTGACGACGTTCTAAGTCGCGTGGACGCATGGCGAACGCAATGCAGCGCAGACCGACCGTCGCGGTCGCTCGCAGAACTGACACGCACACTGTTCTTGCTCGGAGCAGACAAGCAGCTCGACCTCCTGCGACTTGAAGCCAGTGCACAAGCACCCAAGGAGCCGTAGCACACCCAGTTGTATACAAATGACAAATGCAAAAGGACACTGCTGCCATCCACATCAACCACCTCGACCACCAACTCCTCCTAGACCGTCGGCTCTCCTCTCGACGCTTGTAGAATCCTAGCAACATCGCACCAGTCATCGATCGTCAATCACCACCTCCAAGGTCATTGAACTGAGCGCAATGAGATTGACTCGATCACACTGCAGATCATGGAGGCTGTCCGAGGCACAGCATGGAGGCTGGCCTGCGCAAGGGACCGAGGACCGAGCGAGCTGTCGATAGTATGCGAGAGAAAGAGAGAGAGGAGAGAGACAACGAAGCCACACGATCGATCGAAAGTCACTCGCTGTTTCTATTCGTGACCAACACTCTACGTCCGCTTCACGCACTTTGCGATCGGCGGACACGGCGTCGTGACACACTGCACGGTCTCGAGCATGCACCGTTTGGACCGCTCGATTGACGGATTAGCCTACTTGTTCTCTTGATCCTATGGCACAGTCTACTATTGCCGAGGCTTGCGCGATGTGTCACTTGGGATGTTAGCGACAGTGGCTGAAGATGCATCGTATCGTAGTCAGTGATACTAAACTGGAGATATCACGAGTTGCGAATAGGCGCGGGAAGCGCTCAAAGACGACTCTTTAACTCGAATGTCTGTGGAGAAGCCCCGTGATGTTGCCGAGAGCGATTGCGTCGACTCCATCGGTGCGTCGTAAGTGGCGAATGTGAGCTGCGAATGTCGAGTAGGGTTTAAGAACCTGTTGAACTGTCGCCCACAGCTGCCGGTTGCCAAAGCCGACGGCGTTACGCTGCGTCCAGTGCTGGTGGAGGAGGATGGATCGCAGTATGAACCACGCTGAGGGCACAGCAGCTGGTTCGACGCCGCAGCACCCGCGACTGGTACAGACGACGGATGTGCGACATGGAGCCAAGTAGGCGCGGTGCCAAGCAGGGGCACCAGTCACGACCAACCACGGCCCAAAGCTAGGACGCTCGCGTGCACTCAAAGAACAACTGGCGCTCGGTCTCGACCGCAACGCAACCTGCGTGCGGGCACTCCATTTTACCGGGTCTTAAGTCATGAAGAAACGAGAACCAGCACCCGAGTGGCAGCAGCCTGAAGCTGAGTCGCAGCTGGAGGTCGTGCACGGCAGGCATGAGCAACTGGCGGTTTGCGTTGTCAAAGTCGAACCACTGGCGTATCGATCGCTCGTCAAATCGGCCAATCGTGTCAGCGACTGGGTGCGTGCGTGCCGCGCTACGAAAGTCGGTCTGATCGCGGATTGGGATGCCGAGCGAGAGAGGCGAGGGAAGAGGAGCAACCTTGTGCCAACGACAGCACCAACAGGAAGGAGATTGAGACCAATGCCGTGCGCTTGGGCGATCGCCACATCTGATTGTGGCTTCTCCAGCCTCCCCACGAGCTGAGCGACTTCATTGTACAGCGGCCGCAGCCATGAACGCTGCCGCCAGGCTGGTGTCGTCACGCCGGCAAGCGCAATGAACCTGTCCTCAAACCCGCGAGCCGAAGGCAAATTTAGTTGTACGTCAAAGAAGTCCAGCAGCCGGCGGATCAGCTGCAAGTCGCAAGCGGAAATGTCGCCGTGCGCCAACGATTTGACCCAATTCGCGACACCGTAGTGCTGAGTTAGTAGTCACGAGAAGCGAAGGCGAGCTTGGGAACCAGACCGGCAGATCAAGGAGGTGCTGATCCTTGACGCCAGTTGGCAGTGTGTTGAACGTGACCGGCCACTGGACGGCCGATCACAGGCGCCAAAATGATCGCCACCAAGACGGTAGCCTGTCCAGCAACACGAGCGGGCGATGGATGTGGAACGAAATCGAGAGCAAATCGAGTGGTTGCGCCGGTGGTCCTGCTGGAAGCGCTTGGCAAATCAGAGCAGCCGCTGGATAGAACCATGAGAGAGTGTCGGGCTGATTCATTGACGCCGCGTACTGTTGGAGAAGGCTGACCCGCTGACGCCGAAGGAACATATCGAGCTGTGGTATACCCAGACCACCACGGTGACGAGCCAGGCAGCTAAACTCGCGCGAGATGAGACGGACCGGCTTGTCTTCGGGATCAGTGCGTCGATTAAGAACGAACGACTCAAGCAGTCGCTGCCAGCGGTTCACGGTTTCGATTGGTATGTCGATGTGCACGGAGAAGTAAAAGATCACCGAAAACACGACAGTCCGTGCGATTAAAAGGCGACCACGCACAGTGCGAGCGCGACGCTTCCAAAGGCGCAACCAGTCAAGAATCCGTCGGTCAAGACGAGCCAGCTGAGTCGCCGACGTGTCGCTTTGAGAGAACTCAATACCAAGGAATTCGACATGCTCGTGTCTTTCCACTCGACGCATCGTCTCGAGCAACGGCGACGCGTGCGACCAATTCAGCGCCAAGACCTGGCTCTTAGCTCAGTTGAGCTTGGCACCGGATCCCGCGCAGTACACGTCGAAAATGTCGAGCTGTTGCCTGGCAGCGCCAACCGAGCACGCGAGCAGAGTCGAGTCGTCGGCAAAGAAAAGGCTTGTGGCCCGCCTCCGCTACTGATGGACACACCAAGCTCGGGCCGGGCTCGAAGGAGGGTTCCAAGTGGCTCGGCGCACAAGAGGAACATGTAGACCGAGAGTGGATCGCCTTGTTTGACGCCTCGAGACGGTCGTAGTGGAGCAAGTAGCCTGGCGTTGACCTCTAGCAGTGCTTGGGCATCTCGATAGAGCACCGAGATCCAAGCACAAAACCGCGCTCCAAATCCCATGCGAGCAAGTACAGTGTGAATGTAGCCCCAATGTACCCGATCGTACGCCTTGGCGAAGTCGAGAAACACTGCAATGCCGTCTCTGTCGTCGGACGTGACGAGGTGCTGTAAGTCGCTGAGAAAGCACACATGGTGGTGGGCGGAACGGCCGGTGACAAAGCGCTTCTGGTCTGAGTGAACGAGCGACGGGATCAGGAGGCGCAGTCGATGCATGAGCGTCTTTGTCACGACTTTCACGTCAACTTGCAAGACCAAGATCGGGCGATAGCTCGTCGGATCAGAGCGATCGCCGCCTTTAAAGATCAAAGTGACCGCCGTCTTGCGCTGCGACGGGAGCAGGATGCCTCGAGAGAGTTGATACCCGAAGATGATCGCAAGGATATCTCTGAACGTGTCCGGAGCAACCTTGTAGAATGCACTAGGCAGACCATCTAGACCGGGCGGGTGCTGATGAGCTCTTGAGATGCCGGATCGTAATAGCCAGCTCGTGACTGTGAATGTCGCCTTCCAGCTCGGTGGCTTGCTCCAGCGTAAGCCGGCGATCTATGCTGCCAAGTAGAAGTATCTGCGCAGCCTGATCGACCTCGTCGTCACTGGTCTGCTCGCACGTCGCGTCACCAAACACTCCACCCCAGTGCCTGCGAACACGGCTGCGACGGTCTCAGGGTCACTTGTAGTCGAGCCATCTGCCTGCCTTGCCGTGTTGATCGGCACACGCATACCTTGCTTCGGCGGCCGAAAGAACCGTCGTGATGACGTCTCCATCTCAGTCATGTGTTGGTCGACGCCGCGATCTTGAGCAATCTCGCCAATCTGAGACCGTTGAAAGGCGAGAACTGCTTGTGCTGACTCTAGCTCGCGCCGGGAGCGTTCGGAGTTGTCGCGAGCCAGAGCAGCGTCTGCCCTACTCACAAGGTCGCGTGCCTTCCGAAGCTCATGAGCATGGTCGCAGCGATGGTGCGCCTCGATGCGCTGAAGTGCCAGTCCCGTTGAGCACTTCCAAGTGTCCCATACCGGGCCAGGGTTCGTGCTTGATCGCAAAGTAGAGAGCAACGACTGAGCCTCGTTCGCGATAGCCTCGGTCACCTTGGGCGACTGACTCCAGGACTGAGACGCCAAGGCGCCAAAAGCTCCGCCCACGCCTTGTCGGCGGCGACTCCAGTCGGACGCGGTGTAGAATGTGGTCGCCTGCGTACTGATGGTTGAAGCACTCCGACGGGCTGTAGTGATCTCGGACTAGTCCTTCGTCAATAAGAACGTAGTCCAGGCGGTTGTGACGAGGAACCAGACCGGGGAACGTCGATCGGTCGGCAGGGTGGAGGAACCACCAAGTGTCCATGACGCCATGGCTCGCTCACCATCGCCAAAAGCTAGCGCGCTCGGAAGTGTCGCGGCGCTCGCCTGAGGCCGAGTCGACGACGAGGTCTGCAGCGAGGTTGATGCCGCCCAGCGTCATGTGGAGAGCGTTGCTCGAGTACGTACGCGCCGCGAGAGCCGCGAAGAAGCTCGCTTTCTCCGCTGTCTCGCACGGAGCGTACACGTTGCAAATGATAACCAGACGGTCGGCAAAGTCGGTCGCGACGACCAGATACCGTCCAGGGACCGTGTACTCGTCGAGAACACGGGCTGACAAGGCACCTGGAAATCGCGACGAGAGAAGTGTCGCTATACCAGAGCGCGCGTGCCCTCGTGGACATGTCGATCGCTGGACGCAGATCAACGTGAAGAGTATGTAGGAGGAGTGTGCGAGCACGTGGAACGCTAATCGTTGCTCGTGTGATGTGTCGCGAAGGCGATTCTCTTGTACGTATACGACGTCGTTGGGAACGACGAGGGTTCGGACGAGGTGGAAGCTGTTGTCCTTTACGCCGTTGACGTTGGCTGTCAAGACTTGGGTGTCTCGCCGATGAGAGACGTCCTTAGTTCGACATCGAGGAGGTCTTGCTAGCTGGAACAATCGAGTCGAGGTGGCCAGCCACGAGCTCCGTTCCGCCGACGGTATCGACGAGGCGCATGTGATCGTTCACGGACTCGACTGCAGAAGACGCAATTCTGAGTTCGACGAGCTCGTCGAGCAAGTCGTGCTCGCCGCCGAGTGAGATCATACGGTCAATGATGCCTCTGCCGACGTGCGAGTCGGACACCTGGTGGAGTAGAAATACGGACAGGAGGCGGACCGGGTCAGCTCCAACCCACTGCACTGGTGCACCACTAAGCACTTAGGTTGGTTGGAAGGTGAGGAGTATTTAGGTACGATTGCCGACCTACAATAGCCTAGTTGTGCTGATTATACAGGAGTGCAGAGTTCGCGGCGGCGTCGGACGAGATGAACAGTCTCGATCGCTCGTTCGCGAGTGTTCATGGACAGCTCATCTCTAGTCGAGTCGGCGCCCAGCGACACCGAGCCAGTGATTCACGTCCAGGTTCATGAGTAGACCGACTTCGCGGGCGATGTCGCGTTGCGTTGGCGTGCGTACTTGGACTGAGATCTTCGAGTCGTGTTGTAGCTGCGGTAGTGGTGTGCCCAGCTTGCGACTGCTATCTTGTCCGCCAGTCGCCTTGCTTCTCGATACAATGTGCCGAAGTGCTGCTTCCTCGGCAGACGTCGCATTCGCAGCTGTGACAGAACTAGCGAGCTGTTTCCGACCACGTGGACTGGGGCCATCGAGCGACTAGAAGCCTCACGTAGCCCATGGAGCAGACCCATGTACTCCGCAGCGTTGTTGGTTGTTCTCTGATCGCAGTACGACATGCTTGCGATCCAGACGACCTGAGCGGAGTGACTTGGCGTATGCAAGCGTACGATGACGGACCCAGATCCGCCTGGGCCTGGGTTACCCCGTGACCCTCCGTCAAAGAAGAGGGGGAAGACGGAGTCGGCCCGTGCACTTGCGGCTGGATCGATTTGGAGCGGTGGCAGAGCGACTTGCGCGAGTAGTAGTCGAGCGATCGCTGTGCGAACTCTCGCCATCGCGCGGCCTTGGCGAGAGAGATCGTCGTGCACCGAGAGCGTGAACCGTCGGAGAGCAGCTCGGAGACGAGCATTGGCGAGAGCAGCATGAGCGGTTTCGTCGAGACCGGGATCTTCCAGTCTGCGCAGACGTTCCGCCCATATGCTGTGGAGAGTTGTCGTGTTGAAGTAGCATCACGTTCTCTCTCTCACACACACCCTCTACCGGCGCGGACGGCAGAGTAGCAGTCACGGCAGAGCAGCAGTTATGGCAGAGTAAGAAGAAGCAGAAGAGTAGGAAGAAGTGGCAGAGTAGGAAGAAGCAACAGAGTAGCAGTAGCAGTAGCAGTGTGTATGTTCGCCGTGTAGGTCGCATGAGTGGAGATCGAGCAGACTGATCTCGCAGCAGTGCTCGTCGATCACTCACTTTCCAAATCAACAACAACAAGAAACACCAACTCACAACAGGTTATGAGCCCAAACGCCATACCTCGTTCGTGGCATCAAAGACCAGCGCACGGTCGAGCGAACCTTCCAAATCACTGTTTGAAGAGCTTTGTAGAGTGGACCACACAGACGGTGGAACGTCATGCAGCTCGAGCGCAAAGATCGAGAGGCACGAGTCGTCATCGGCGATCGGGAACAGGGACCGCCACGTAGCGAGGAGGTGGGACCACTGACGTTTGGCGCCAGAGCAAGACCAGAAGACATGGCTTGCTGGCGCGTGTTTGCCGCTCTCGCACTCTGAGTTTGGGCATGACGTGTCGTTGCTCACTCTGTTCCAGAGCGGGAGCCTGTTGCTCTTGAGTCGAAGCAGCGTTTGCGCGGTATGAGGAGACGCTCCGCGTATTCTGTGAACCTCCAGCCACTCGACTAGGCGGAGGCCACGAGTTAACGTTGCATGTTCTTGGACGTCGGTGCGTGAATCGCGTTGCGACTTGCCGATCTGTTGGCGCTCTCGCGCCACAATCTTCTTGAGCGTCGCGCGCCGAGGACGCCATCGACGATCGTTCGTCCACGGCTGCACGATTCGAGAGAGCCGAGGATGACCGCTGAAACTGACTCGTTGGTGACAAGCGGCTTGTGCGACCTGCTCGCAGGCTGCCAATGAGTCGACATCCGATTCGGAGCACACAATGCCCGCGTCCGACGTAATCAGCGTTGTGCCGTCTTCGTTCAAAGTCCAGTCGTGGTGCTTGTGTGTGTCGCTCTGGTGAGCGAGGAGCCCGCCGTTCTCGTGAGGTCGGCACAGCAGATCTGGGAAGTTGAAGACCAACGCGAAACAAAGTCGCGCGAACTGCCGTCGCTTCGCTAGTGGAGCTGCGACCATTGTCATCGTCGGTGTGAACGTCACAACGCCAAGGCGCTGCCACGTCCAGCTCAGAGAGTCTCGCAGTGTAGCTTTCCCAGACGCAAAACCGCACCCACGTAGCGAGTATGTCGGACCAGCTCGGTTCACCAGCCACGCCAGGCTTGTCAGCGAGGCATGGGCGAGCCACCGGCTGTCAAAGCGTCCGAGTACTGCCGAGTCGTCAAGCATCTCGGCGCGGGTCACGCTGTCCATCGCGCTTGACACGTCGCCAGTGTAGCTGCCGTCTTCGTGCAGCGTGCTCTTGTCGTTTTGCAGAAAGCGCCTCGCCCGCCGTTGCACCACAGTCGTATCGCCTCTTCACAGGTGTGTCGCCGCAGCGACACCGACCACCGCGCTGCCGGTTGCCCACAGAGAGTCTTGTACTGACAGGCGTTGATCCCATGTTGGCGTGATGTACCGAGCTGTTGTAACGCCGTCTCCCCAGATGATGTCGCCGATCATGAGCTCCCGCGCAGTCGCACTGGCTGCCCACTTGCCGACAGTCAACGCCGCGAGCGTGATAAGTTCCGTTTTGACGCAAGGCACTCCCAAGCCACCTTCGTGAATATGTAGCGACGCTTGCTCTTCAGGAAACCACGGACGGTTGCGCCTGCCATTGCGCTTGCCCCATACGAAGGTCTTTGACGGTGCGAGGCTTCGGCCAACTATGCCGCGCCACGTAAAGGATCTTCGGGACAATGATCGCTTTGGCGAGTGCGGCGCGCTGCTGGACTGTGTGGGTCTTTGCGCGCGCAAGCGCCAAGCGTGACTGGATGGCTTTGATGCACGTGTCCCAGTTCGCTTGCCGAGTGTCACCATCGCCGACGAGAACGCCAAGGTAGCGGCAGTGCTGGCGTGGCTCAAGGAGCGCGAGACCACTCAACTCGGCCGAGTCAACGAGGCTGTGCCGACCGAGCGCGACGACCGTTGACTTTGCCTTGTTCACGACGAGGCCCGAGGCTCTAGCGAAAGCGTCGAGCACTTCAAACACCTTCGAAACGTCCGCGCGGTCTTGCAAGAACACTGCGGTGTCATCGTCATAGCCTGAGACTGAGACAACCTCCGAGCGTCTGTCGGCCCGTAGTGTGACGCCTCAAATGTCGTCGCGCGCACGTAACGCCGAGTACAAGCAGTTCAGCGCGAGGATGAACAAGAACGGCGCGAGCGGACAGCCCTGCCTGATCCCGGTTGTCACTTCGATGCGCCGCGAGAGGAAACCGTTGACGATGAATCTGGCCGAAGTGTGTGTGTGCAGAGCTCGGACCACGTTGACAAATGCGTCGGAGAAGCCATGCCACTTCAGTGCCGCGAAGAGGAACGCGCAGAGAAGCGAGTCATACGCTTGAGTAAAGTCGAGAAGGAGCGCAACGGCGTCGATGTGAGTCGAGTCGCGCTGAGACGACACTTTCGCTGCGGCGAAGATGCCGAGAGCGGCCTCGATGAGACCACCTGGGACAAATCCGACCTGCGCTTTGTCGATGGCGTTGGGGAGCAGCTTTCTCAGACGTCCTTCGAGGAGCTTCATCAGCAACTAGTAGTCACTGTTCAGTTGAGCGATTGGTCGGTGATCTCTTGGCGCTGCAGCTGCGACCGACTTCTTTATGCACAAGACGTTCGCCTCGCCAAACGATCGTGGGAAGACAGCGCTTGACGTCCATCGGGCAAAAAGACGTGCGAGGATCGGAGCCAACAGGTCGCTGTGGTCTTTGTAGAAGGAGTTGCCGAGCTCGTCGGGACCTGGGGCTTTGCCGTGCTTGCTTTTCTTCATTGCCTTCAGTACGTCATCGGCACTACAGTGTGCCATCAGACTGGAGTCGTCGAGATCTCTTGGAGGACGAGCGCGAGCCAGGAAAGCGGCAATCTCTTCTGCTGGCACTCTGCCATCTTGCATGATGTCTACCCTGCCGTCTGCCATCTCGTTGGACAGCTCTTGCGAGCGATCCGGACCATGGGACGCTCGACCACCCAAGGAGACGATGGTGTTCTCAACGAACTTGGTGGCGACTCGCGCAAAGAAGCGTTTCGATGACTCACCAGGGGAGTACGAGTGGCGTCGTAGCAGTCGATCCCGCTTCTTGAGTTGGTGTGAGGAGCGCAATGCAGCTATCTTCGCGCGAATAGTGAGCGTCGAGTCCGTGTCACTGCCAGCTGGTAGCAGGCTCTCGTCGAGTCGAGTATACAGACGACTTAGCTGCTGTCTGTAGCTGTCGGTCATCTGCTGGAACGTCTTCCTCTTGGCTGTCAGGAGTTCCTTCCGGAGGTTGACCTTCCATTCGTCCTAGAGATCCGCGTGGCGGCGAGCCGTTGCTTTGTCGTCCAGAGGGGAATCGTTGTCCGCGAGCAGATCGCGATTGAGTCGTGCACATGCCTCTGCAATGATCGTGGACGCCCGAGCACGAACACACGGTGGGACTGGGTAGACTTGTCTCGGCTTGCGGACATTGACGAAAGCAGACGGAGCAGCAAGTCGCACGAAGACACCTGCGTGATCCGTCGGCGGCCCTGTGATGAGAGTACTGACGTCACGGACCCAGTCACTGTACCCAGAGCTACAGTAGACTCGATCGAGTCGCGAACTGGCTTGCTCGCCGTCGTGACGTGTGTAGTAGTACGTGTGCGTCTTCGTGTGAAAAGCCCGTAGGTCTCGATCGTCCTCAGCAAGTTGCATCTCGTCGTCTAGGACATCATCAAGGCGCTGAGTCGCGAGCAGCAATCGCAGAGAATCCGAGTCATGAGACGAACCCGTCGCAGGGTGGGATCGGTCGGTCGCTGGTGACAGTATGCAGTTGTAGTCGCCAGCATGTACGACTGGGCTGGAGTAACTTGCGAGGAGCTGGTGCAGTTGTTCAAACAATGCTTCACGACTCGCTCGATCCGTCGGCGCGTACACGTTGCAGACGAGGAGCGTCACACCGTGTACCACAACTGTGACGGCCATCCAATGTGGAGTCCACGCCGACTCCATCCATGGATCCAGAGCCGCTACAGACGAGTACGGGTTGAGCAAAATCGCGACTCCGCCGCGACGATGAGAGCTTTCACTCCAGAACGAGAGGCCAGGTCGCACTTCCGGTCTGAAGCCCCACGATCTGCAATGACGCTCTGTGATCTTGCTCGCCTCACCGCAAAGAACTCGGGTCTCTTGCACAAGGATAATGTCGGCTGTTCCGCGGTCGTGGCACTCGCGGAAGTGCGTGAACCACTCATCGCCTCGCGCGGCGTCCTTCGGGAACCCCTGGACGTTTTGAGTGAGCACCCCAATGGTGTTTGTCGAGCAAGCGCCGAGTTTGGCGACTATCCCGGCGACCTTGAGCCTGCTCTGGCACTCGCAAACCGCAGCTTGCGCGATACCGCAACGGTGTTACTAAGCACTTAGACCAAACGTCTTGCTTCGCCCATGTCGGGGCCGCTGACAGGAGAAGAAGCTCAAAGAGCGCCAAGGCGCGCATCGTTCGCACTAGAACCTTGTTGTCGTGGGCGCACAGACGGTCTCGAACAAAGGCAAGGAGGCTTGCGCGACCTGCTGGGAGTGATAGCTTGGAGCCTGCGGTGAGGAATGAATGGCAAGCCTCTGGCTCTGCGACTTACACAAGTCGCACGAGGACGTGCATGTCGGTCACATCACTGACACTTCAGCCGTCGTTGCGTGGCAGTAATGCGAGCGTTTTCATGGCTGCTTTTGGCTGCGTGTACGGAGCGCGAAGCGCACCATCTGGATCGTCGCAAGTCGTGATCGCTGCGCGTGTTAGAAGCAGAACTCAGGCTCCACCTTGCTCAGGGCTGCAAAGTAGTTTGATGGATGCCAAGCCGAGAGCTGACCGGAGTTCGAAGGCGGCAAGCCCCGCTTGGGAGACCGTCGAGCAGGCGAGATGAATTCGCTGGCGATGGTTGGTAGCGACTTAGCACCAATGTCCGGGTGGCCAGAAGGAGGCGTAATCGAGTCAATCTCATTGCGCTCAGTTCAATGACCTTGGAGGTGGTGATTGACGATCGATGACTGGTGCGATGTTGCTAGGATTCTACAAGCGTCGAGAGGAGAGCCGACGGTCTAGGAGGAGTTGGTGGTCGAGGTGGTTGATGTGGATGGCAGCAGTGTCCTTTTGCATTTGTCATTTGTATACAACTGGGTGTGCTACGGCTCCTTGGGTGCTTGTGCACTGGCTTCAAGTCGCAGGAGGTCGAGCTGCTTGTCTGCTCCGAGCAAGAACAGTGTGCGTGTCAGTTCTGCGAGCGACCGCGACGGTCGGTCTGCGCTGCATTGCGTTCGCCATGCGTCCACGCGACTTAGAACGTCGTCAATCGCCTCGGACGTGCTCGCAGTAGCGAGGTCTAGAAAGATGAGCGCTGCGGTTTGGCGCATGTTGACATTGTCGACAGCTCGCAGTAGCTCTTGCATCCACGTCCATCGGTCTTCTGCAAGCATCGCGTGTGCGCGTTCAAGAGCTGCGGGAGGCGCTTGGTCGGACGAGTCCACGTTGCCATGGCAGACTGGAGGTGCTGGCGCTTGGAACGATGTTGTCGAGCGTTCGCCTGCAGCATCCATCGCTTGAGACCGGTCACTTGAGTTGTGCAGGTCTGCTTCAGATCCGCTTCGATCCTCTGCTTGCACTGCCTGTGCGGTTCAAAGCCACTTGTCCTGTCCGCTGGGTGGCTTTCCTAGCCATGCAGTGTCTGCTCGTCTATCTTTGGAACACCTTGCATCGTCCCATGTGAGCCTGCAGGATCGCGTGCGGCATCGCATGTGCATGTTGCTTTGCGCATCAGCTCGTGCTCGGTCACTTGTGAACGACTCAAGTCGCCCGATCGCCCCGACCTACTCGCTCGCCCGTGTCTACGCAAAGCGCCACTCAGCCGCTAGACAAGCATGAAGATCACGGCGTGGCTCGTGCTCGCAGCACTCGCAGTTGCACAGCAGTCGCTGTCGGCATCTGCTGCCCAGATCGACTGTGAGAACCGCAGCGTGTGCACGGATCACGATCCGCAAGTGTGCGGCTCGGACGGGACGACATACACCAACAAGTGCACGTTCGAGTTCGCGTACTGCGCCGAGCCAAGCGACGACCTCTTCATTGTTTCGAAAGGCGCGTGTAAGAAGAAAGCAGCCGCGACACCAGCGCCAACGACAACGCACTCGACGCCAGCACCAACGACGACGCACTCGACGCCACCAGCTGCAGTAGAGAACGAGGTGAGCACGCAAGAACAAGGCGACGCTGCGTCAAGTGAGACCGAGGCTCGACCGACCGAAGACGACGAGACCGAGGCACCAGTCACTGGCCAGGCAACGCAAGTGCCAGACGCACCAGCGCCAACACCAGCACCAGAAGTGCCAGCGCCAGCACCAGCCCCGTCAACTGACAGCAGTAGCAGAGCTGACAGCAGCAGCAGCAGTGGCAGCGGGAACTCGGCTGAGACGAGCAACATGTACTGCCAGATCAAGTGTCCGAACGACTGGATCCCTGTGTGCGGGAACGACGACGAGACGTACGCCAATGAGTGCCACCGCCTCGCTGCAAAGTGCAAGGACCCGAACCTCTTGACCGTGCACTTGGGCGAGTGCGTGCGGACGCCTGCGCCAGCGACATCTTCATCGTCCTCGTCATCGTCCGCTTCGTCGACTTCATCGCCAACGCCAGCGCCGACGACGTCACTGGAGGTCACGGCGTCAGGGTCCGTGCCCGCCAAGTGCAACCCGATCTGCCAGAAGGTGTACGAGCCAGTGTGCGGCTCCAACTCGGTCACGTACGCGAACCAGTGTCTCCTGGACTACGCCTCGTGCAAAGACGTCCGCGTGATGAAAGTGAGCGACGGCAAGTGCCCCAAGCGCGCTAAGGGCAAAGTGTGTGTGCCTGAAGTGTGCACGTCCGTCGAAGACCCCGTCTGCGGCTCGGACGGCACGACGTACATCAACGAGTGCATGTTTAACAACGCCAAGTGCTTCGCACCGCTGCTCACGATCTTGCACGACGGTGAGTGCAACGAAGACACAAAGCTCAAGTGCTCGACGCTCACGTGTCCCAAGTTCACCGAGTGCCGCGAAGACGACGAAATGGACGTCGCCTACTGCGCTGATGTGTGTGCTGCAGAGCGATGCGGCGAGGGCGAGGAGTGTCAGCTCCTGGAAGCCGAGTGCTTCACGGCGCCGTGCTCACCTGTTGCAACGTGCGTCGAGATCGAGGTCGAAGCAGAGAGCTAAGGCGCCAAACACCAGACCTGAGCGACTTTGCTTGGTAGCGGACAATCACTTCATGGACTCGAGCTCAGGCTTACAATCCAACACAGATACTCACTTTGATATCCCTTAGGTGTCCCCACCTTCTGTCTCTCATGACGTCATTGGCTCACCCGACCGTCGCGGTCGCTCGCAGAACTGACACGCACACTGTTCTTGCTCGGAGCAGACAAGCAGCTCGACCTCCTGCGACTTGAAGCCAGTGCACAAGCACCCAAGGAGCCGTAGCACACCCAGTTGTATACAAATGACAAATGCAAAAGGACACTGCTGCCATCCACATCAACCACCTCGACCACCAACTCCTCCTAGACCGTCGGCTCTCCTCTCGACGCTTGTAGAATCCTAGCAACATCGCACCAGTCATCGATCGTCAATCACCACCTCCAAGGTCATTGAACTGAGCGCAATGAGATTGACTCGATCACACTGCAGATCATGGAGGCTGTCCGAGGCACAGCATGGAGGCTGGCCTGCGCAAGGGACCGAGGACCGAGCGAGCTGTCGATAGTATGCGAGAGAAAGAGAGAGAGGAGAGAGACAACGAAGCCACACGATCGATCGAAAGTCACTCGCTGTTTCTATTCGTGACCAACACTCTACGTCCGCTTCACGCACTTTGCGATCGGCGGACACGGCGTCGTGACACACTGCACGGTCTCGAGCATGCACCGCTCGTTGGGCGGACAGCGCTGTGGCGCGCACACGTCGGCGCAGTAGCCACGACCGGTGCGCTCATCGACGCGGCACTTGGTGAACAGCTGACACGACACCGCTGTGCAACCTGTCGGCGGCGTCTCTGTGTCTGGCAAGTGCGACTGCGCTGGTGCGCCGCTCGGACCTGCATCCACCGAGCCGCACTCGCCGTCGTGCACGACGTACAGACTCTTGTTTTTGCACATCGAGTACGACAAGAGACATCGGTTCATGTACGTCCGGCCGTTCGAGGCACACACGGGCTTCTCGATCGGCGCACACTGCGGCAACGGACACTTGGTCGACGCGCACGCTCCGAGCTGCAGCTTCGGGTCCTTGCACTGCGCACTCGCAAACACGCACGCGTTGCCGTACACATTGCCGCTTGTGTCGCACACCGGGTCGTAGTTGCGTGCACACATCATCTCGCACTCGGGCGAGTCTGTCGAGCGTGGCCGTGGCGGCGGCGACTCGATCGACACTGGCGCGCACGGACCGTCGCTCACCTGCGTCAGTCCCGGCGAGCTGCACGAGGCGGCCGTGAGCTGGCATGCGTTTGGATACGTCTTGCCGTCGCTGCCGCAGACGCCGTCGCCTGTGTCCGAGCACTTGATGAGCGCGCATAGTGACGCTTGCGACAGCGATGGGTCTTGGCTGTCCTGGTCGTCGCGGGCCTTGATGCCCTTGTCCTTGTCCTTGTCCTTGTCCTCGTTCTTGCTGCGGTCGCCAGTGGTTGTCGCTTGCTTCGCGAGCTTGTTGCTGCTGGCTAGTGCCATTGCGCTCGAGTCGGTCATAGCAGCAGCAGCGAGCGTCGCGAGCAGCGCGAAGACGAGCGGTCGCGAGAGCTTCATGATGTCGACGGGACGCAGAGTATTGCCAGTAGCTCGAGCCTTGATCTGTGTGCTTGAGTCGTTGTGTGCACGTTGAAGTCTGTAAGCTCGCAAGCTCGCAAGTTTGCAAGTGGGGTCGACTCGGAGCAAGCCGAGAGCACGCCGAGCGAAGGAGAAGTCGTTTGTTGAGATGAGGCGCGTGACGAGGTGCGACGACGTGCGTGCGATGTGTCCGAGTGCGCTTGGTGTCGCTTTTGCCTGGTGCCGAGTGATGTCTCTTGCTTGTTGCCGAGTGTTGCCAAGTGCGTCGTTCGGCTTTGCGCAATCTCTGTCTGCACGCGCGGTTGAGCTGCGAGTGAGTGAGTGAGTGGGTGAGTAGAGCGCTTGCTGAGTGCGCTTGGCGCGGCACCGATGTGGAGGAGCCGCGTGGTTCAGAAGCCAGTCAGTTAGTCAGCTCAGCGAGCTGCTTGATTTGGCTTGATTTGGTTTGGCTGAGAGGACCGGGAGCGAGCGAGCGAAACGAGCACTGGTCAGTCTGTGTTCTTGTTGTGTGGTCATTGCGCTCTTCCTGAGCGCGATCGCTTCTCGCTGCACCGAGTTCAAGTCGAAACGATGCCTACTTCACAATCGCACTACATGCGAACGCGAAGGTGTGGCGGAGACCGCAGGAGCAACATCACAAACTAGCAGCAGTAGCATTGAATATCAATGACGATGCGCGTAGAGGCGAAGCAGACGACAGCAACGTGTCCTGTCCTCTCTGTCTCTACCGACTGGGTTCGCTTCACTCGCAGCACCAGAAACAGCAGCAGTGACATCGAGCTCAGTCGACACACTCAAGCTCACTGAGACGAAGGCGCCGATTGAAGACTGAGAGACCACGGGTAATGAATGAGTGACTGGCTGACTGACTGACCAAGCAACAAGCAGCAGGTCGTCGTGGCGAGAGACTTTGTGAGAGACAGACGCAAAGTCGTGTTGTGGCTCCGAACTCTTCAAGTGGTAATGATAATGATGACCATTATGGAGTGCGATGTGGTGTGCTGTGGTTACTCTCGAGTCTCCTCGTCTTCATCTTCTTCTTCTTCTTCACGCACACAACATGCACCATCATCCAGTCACGACGATAGCTAGCCTAGACACCAGCTAGCCAAGACTAGAGCGAGTCAAGTCGACAGCTAGTCATGTACAATTTGGCGGCAATCAGTCCCCTTCGTCGAGCGTGAGGTCAATCACCACTGCTGCGACCACGTGCGTCACGCCAGCTCGCCTGCTGCTGTGTGCCGCTCCAGCTTCTCGTCTGGCAGCACTGTCGTCATCGACGTTGTTGTTGCTGCTGCTGTTGTTGTTCCTGCCGCGATCTCTTCCTTGCCGAGTGCCGGCAGCAGCAGACATCATCGCCCGATCGCTACTGTGTCCATTGACAGTATCACCATCGCGAGTGCCGTCCCTCGAGTCGCCTTTCGTGCTGTTGCAAAGCACGAGCTCCAGCTCCGACGCCCACCAGCACGCGTCTTCATGCGTCTCTGTCACGTCATAGCAATGTGCACGCGGCACGAGAGCAGTCGCTGTTGGAGATGCCACTCGAGCTCTCGCACGCGCTCCACGCACACGGGTCGTCTTCTCGATGACTGCGCTCGCTGATGTTACTGGTACTGCTGTTGCTGCCACCGCTTGTGCTGTTGTTGCTGGACTCGCACGCGCTGTCGCTGCTGCTGCACAGTGGTCACTGTCGCCATTGACGGCTTGTTCACTACTGCTGCCGCTGCTCGCACTCGTGCTTGTACGAACAATGCGACTGGCGCCATTGCCATTGTCACGACTGCCATCGCCATATCCGTCTCGTCGTCTTCGCTGTCGTTTGGCGCGTGGCGCATGATCGCTGTCGACTGACGCTCCGCTGGATGAACGAGCATCCAGACGCTCTCGCACTCGCGCGTGTGTATGTTTGTGATGCCTCGTGCGCTGCCGACGGCGCCGACTGATCGCAGACTGGACCAGCAGCGGCCACTGCAGCGCCTCCTGACACACTGGACACGTCTCGCTGTCCTCGCTGCCAATGTCGCCTCCGATGCTCCGAGACGTGGCAAAGTGGTCAGTGAGGCACTGCGCGTGGCACCGCATCGCGCAGCCGTCGTGGTAGCAGCAGAGATACCTCGGCGACTCGAGGCGAGCGCGGCCGTGACTGCTGTGCTTGTGCTTGTGCGTGTGGCTACTGCTGCTGTTGTCCATGTTGATGCAGGTACTGGTGCTGCTGCACGCGCTGCTGGCTGTAGTCGATGCGTCCGAGTCGCTCATCGCACTCAGCTCCACTTCGCACACTGCGCAGCTCGGCTCCTCCAGGACGGCGCACTCGCTGTCATCGTCGCCATCGCCATCGCCATCGCCATCGCCATCGCCATCGCCATCGCCATCGCCATCGCCATCGCCATCGCCATCGCCATCGCCATCGCCATCGCCATCGCCATCGCCATCGCCATCGCCATCGCCATCGCCATCGCCATCGCCATCGCCATCGCCATCGCCATCGCCATCGCCATCGCCATCGCCATCGCCATCGCCATCGCCATCGCCATCGCCATCGCCATCGCCATCGCCATCGCCATTGCCATTGCCATTGCCATTGCCATTGCCATCGCCAAGGTCGTCATGCTCCTGGTCGTGACTGGCGGCGTTCTGCCCTCTGCAAGCACTTTCTTGCGCAGCAGCAGCAGCACGCGCTGTCGCCACTGCCACTGCTCGAGCCATGTCCCGAGCGACACACGCGACTGCTGCAAGCGCCTTCGTCTCGAAGCGCACGACGCGCGACAGTACGTAGAAGCCCGACGTCTTGGCCACTGTATGCGCGACTGACGATGACACGAGTGGCGACGACCAGTAGCATAAGCGCAACAGATACGACACACACAGAGACGGTCAGTCCTAGTGAGTCGTCTCGTGATGGCAATAGCACCAAGCAGCCAATACACAGCACATGGGCAGACGCACACTCGGACGTGTAGCTGACGGTGAGCGGCAGCTGAGCCCACGGCTCGAGCTGCAGCATCTCGTGCAGCTCTACGAGTTTGCGCTTGAGCGACCGCGGCGCGCCGACCCCGACGCGGCCCTTGAGCTGGCTCAGCCGCTGCTTCGTGAGCCGACTGTTGTACGGATGCTGCCACGCGTACTCGACTGCGAGTGCGTATTTGCATGTGCGTTGTGTTGTGGTGTGGTGTGTTGTGGTGTGTCGTAGTGTGTATGAGAGAGCGAGGGTCAATAGTAGAGACAGCGACCGCAAGCGCACGAGTGGCAGTGAGAGCGAGGCAGTCAGCACACCAGTCGCTCGATCGCAGCTCAAGCAGCAACACGACAAGAACGAGCGCTCGAGCGACAGGTGCGCACAGTCGCGTCGTCGTGTGAGAGCAAGCGAGACTCTCAGTAGCGAGCGCATGCGCGACGTACACTGCAGCGCGTGGAACTTGGACGCGAAGCCGTGCACGACTGCAATCATCTCCCTACGCGTAGTTCATCGCATCAGCCGCACACACAAGCAAGCAAGCAAATTGTCAGACAACTCGCAGCAAAAAGCAGTCAGACAAACAGACAGACAACATTGTGAGCGTGCACACCAAGTCAGTCGCAAGCGACTTGGAGTCGGCGGACAGCTCCATGTGAGCGTCATGCAATGTATGTAGTTGCCACGCATACTACACGTGATGCAAGTGTGCGAGTGTGATGCGCGCCAGACTGCTCTTGCTTACCACGGTCGATGCTTCCGCGTGCGCCACGCACCGCCCGCGATCTCGCCATTGTGCTGCCGCAAGCGACGCGCCGGCGAGACGGTGAAGCCCACATAAGTGCAGCGCAGTCGCTGCGGTGCGTTCTCGGGCGTGAGCAGGTAGCACGCGAAGAAGCGCGAGTGGTGCGAGTCAGTGTCATGTGTTGTTGTTGTTGTTGTCGTTGTCGATGGTGTTGTTGCTGCTGGCGATGATGTTGTTGTTGCTGTTGTTGTTGCATGGTGCGCTGCCTCTGCTGTTTCTGTTGCAATCGCTGTTGGTGCAGTCACTACTGCTCTTGCTGGTGGCAGTGCTGGCGGCAGTGCTCGCGGTGTCGAAGACGCACTCCTGGATCGAGACGCTCGTGCGCTCGGCATAAGTGCATGCTGATCTTGCTGTGTCGCTGTTTGCTAATGTTTGCTCTGGAATCGCTCAAAAAGTCTGCTCGAAACTATTGTTACTTGGCATCATGATCTGCTCTACTGCTGCGCCAGTCGTGCCAACACTTGATGTTTCAGACTTGGAGACTCCGCTCAGCATTGGTAGTCGCCGCAACACTACACGCACGAGAGCATCGCTCTTTGTTCAAGCCATGTGAGTGTCGAGCAAGATCGATCAAAGTGGAGTGAGCGTCGTGCCACCTTCGTGTGCACAACCACCGCATGCTTACTGCGTCGCATTGCGATCATCATGATCCAATCAACTAAGGTAGGGCTGGTTTGGTTTACTGCGTATCCAAGAGTACATGCTGCTTGTTGATGTGGATGGATGTGGATGTTGTTTGCAACAAAACAAGCACTATTGTTTGACGCAATTGTTTGCTCGATGTATTATACAGTATTGTTGTGGGGTAAATGTTCTTGTCTTGTTGTTTTGGATTTTTACAAATGAATACTAGATCTACATGTGTGTACTTCTACAGTATACTGTTCAAACAAAACAGATTTTCTGACACCAATCGAAAATGTAAATAGTGGCAAACAACTGCGCACTTTGTCGACACTCAGCAGAAACGAATTTTCATCTGTCATACAAAAACGCAAGACAAAACAAAAAAGCAGTGCGCACTTTATCGATACGGAAGAGTGATGGTGAACACCGAGATGGGTGCTTTGTTCCCAGTCATTCAGTAAAGCCCAGAAATCATGGCTTTCCTGTCTTCACGCGAGCATGCATGTTGAGCTGGTTTGGTGCGAGCTGCAGACACAGACACACAAGGCACGATCGACGTGTGTGAACCAGCGCCGCCACCAGGTACGAACCACGAGCTAGCGTGATTGATTTGTCCCAGTCAATCATGCTTCCTGATATTAATGTGTGAGAGATCGAGTTTGTCCCAGGATACTACACATATAACCCAAATTCTGTGTTTGCTTGCCATTGAGTGAGCGGCGCTCCCACATTCATATTCTGCCCGTTACCACCACCAAGACGTGTTCGTCTTGCTTGTCTTGCATTGCTCGTCTCGTCTTGACGAGGACGAACTCTTCCTGACTCGCAGCTCGTCTTAAGCGGAGTGACATGCCTCCAAGCGAATGCTTTCGCGTCTCTCTCTGTCGTCTCGAGCGCGTGGCTGGCTGGATGGACTTCCTTGCTTGCCGACTTGTGTGCTCTTGCACTGCCAGCGTCGCCGAGTCGAGCGTGGTCTTGGTTGGCATGTGCACGCACACACACGCACTCGCAGGTCGGTGTGCACATGTGTGTTTGGTTTCCCAACACTCACTCACTCACGCCAGACCTCGGCTTCCCGTTGACGCTTTCCGCTGTTGCTTTTCGAGCGCCGGTGTGGCTGCTCGCATCGTCTGACATTGTGCATGTTGCATGTTGCCTGGGTTCGTCTGTCCTTGTCTGGCTTGGCTTGGTCGTGCTGTAGACGAAGCGTGGCGTCGTGCGAGTGGTGTGCAAGTGTCGTGCAAGTGTTGTGCAAGAGCAAGCGCTGGTCAACGCTACTTGTCTGTCTCATGGCTCGGCTGCTGTAGATGTCGAGCGGATCGAGCTGCAGCGCCTCGCTCTCTCTCTCTCTCTCTCTCTCGCTGTGAAGCACTCTTGCTCGAATCGTTGTCTGCATCGACTGACTGACTTGTTTGCTTGTTTGTACTGCTAGCAATGCCAACTCGCACGACCTCGCGAATGCCAAGACGCCAGTACATCGATGGTGCTCACGCTGCCCAACATACACTCACACAAACTCGTGGAGCTCTCTGCAGTGCTAGCTCTTCATCCATCGTTCGCGACACGCTCGAGTGAGAGCGCATGTTTGCCTGCATGCAAGCGAGCGCGCAAGTGTGGTTTCTCGATGCATTCGCTCGAGCTCGAACACGAGCGCGAAGCACAAGCATGCGCGTCTGTCTCGCTGACTGGCGTACTTGGCCCGCAATGCTCGTGCGGCAGTACGTTGCCGACGCTCACAAGCACTTCGCGGCATCACATGAGCAAGCAGTTGTACACACAGAGCGCAGTGGCGCTTGTCATGGTTGTGCGTGCTTGTGTGTGTCCCATGTGCAGGTCCATGTGCATGTTGTTGACCTCTTGCTTTCCACTCTGTCTGCAGTTGCACATAGCGTGACATGGCCGTGGTGTGGTGTGAGGAAGACAGCTCGAATCTCGGCGAGCGCTGCGGTGGTGATAGATTGCCCTCCACGACTGCGAGCGAGCACTGCGCAAGTGAGTGAGCACATACAGCGAGCACGGAAGCAGGGCCGAGTCAACGATAGAGAGCGTCGTCGTTCAAGTGAGCGGCGTGTCGAGTGTAAGAGAGCAAGGCTGTGTTCGGAAACGAGCTTGCTTGTGGTCAAAGTCGAAGTCGAGATGGAGATCGAGCTCACGAGAAACAGCGACAACAACATCAAGCGCCAGTCGTAGTCGTAATCGAGGACGAGATCGAGGTCGAGGACAAGAGCGAAGACAAGATTGAGGTCGAGGACAGGCACCTTGGGTCGCGTGCGTCGCACACTGGACGACAACGCATGGTCTTCGTGTGGTCTTCGTGCGAGATCCACGAGAGACGTGTCTGCTCGCTTGGCTGTCTCATGCGTCGACCAGCAAGTTGCTACCAGTCACTCAGTCGGTCGGTCGGCTGTCGTCGTCAGCGCCAGCGCCACTACGCCGAAACACGTCCATCCTTCAACGAGCGTCACGCACATGACCAGTCTCGTTGCGCTTCGTGCGTCGGCAGATCTCGTGGACTCGGTCGGCAGAGCGTCCCACGCGCACGTCGCCTCGGCACGCGCTGCCTCTTCCCGCGCCTCATACTCATTCACTTAGTCGTCTTGCTTGCTTGCTCGCTTGCGTGCATGACAGACGCACTCGACTGTGTGTGTGTTTCTCTTCAGCCACCAGCACTTGCTCGGCTGCCTATCGACTTCAAGGACGCATAGCCGAGTTTGCGATCGATCGATGGTGACACGTTCATGTCCCCTGTTTGCTTGGTTCGCCTGCCAAGAGTAGCGAGCGCTCCAAGAGTCTCAACAACGTCAATGTCTCGTCAAAGACACTCTGCGAGCGTGCCATGCAACGCGCACGCACGCACACAGCTCACTCGCAACAAGCAGCAGCAAAACTCGCTCGACTGCATCCGCTTCATTCTCAAACATCCGCTCTCGAGCACACGCGCATTCAACACACCAGCAACCAAGTGCCTCAAGCACATCAAGCTATCCATCCATCCAGCTTTCAACTCCCAAGCTACTACACCAACAAACACCAAGCTCCAAGCAAGTCTTCTCTCAACACGTTGACCAGCCAAGCAAGACCGCTCAACCAACAACCAACTGCCACTTGCAACCTCGCACCATGAACATGAAGCCATCCTGCTCGCTCGTCCTCGCACTCGTTCTCGCGCTCTGCCTCGCACTCAGCGTTGCCGCCACAGTCGAGAGCAACACGACCAGCGGTGGCGACAACCTCGCGCTGACGTCGTCTGCGTCGGACAAGTGTCCGAGCGTCTGTCCGCTCAACTACGACCCCGTGTGCGACACAAGCGGCAAGGTCTACGGCAACGCGTGCCAGTTCGGCGTCGCGCAGTGCAAGGACCCGCGACTGCAGCTCGGGACGTGCCCGCCGCGCAAGTGTCCGACCGCGTGTCCTCGCATCTACCTGCCAGTGTGCGACACCAGTGGCAAGGTGTACAACAACGCGTGCCTGTTCTCGATCGCGCAGTGCCTCGACCCGCGTCTGCAGCTCGGCACGTGCGCGTCGTCGCCAAAGATGCTCGAGGCAGCCTCGACCGAGTGTCCGAGCGCGTGTCCAGAGATCTACAAGCCCGTGTGCGACACGAACAACAAGATCTACCACAACGCATGCGAGTTCGGCGTCGCGCAGTGCAAGGATCCGCGACTGCAGCTCGGCACGTGCGTGTCGACATCGGTGTGCGCCAGCGTGCTGTGCCGCGAGTTCACCGAGTGCCGCGTCGACGACCGCACGGGACGCGGCTACTGCGCCGATGTGTGCTCGCCGCAGCGCTGCGCATCGGACGAGACGTGCGTGCTCAAGACTGTGCAGTGCTTCACGACGCCGTGTCCGCCGATCGCGACGTGCGTGAAGAAGGCGTAGACGCCAAGTGGTGCTGCTTCACGGCAGTGAAGTGTGAACGAGTTCGAGCGAGTGAGTGAGTCGAGTCGTGTGGCGGACTCGCTATTGGGCGTCCTGCGAGGTGTCGGCACCAAAGCCCCAACCCTGCATCATCGTCGCTCATCGTCTCGCTCCATCTTCACTCTCGTACCGACATCAATCCATACCCAGTGTACATGTTTGTCTCATCCGTGTCGTTTGCTTCGAGTAGAAGAACTGAGCGACAGACTCGAGTCGCTTCGAGCTCCGAGCTCTGAGGGAGCTCTTCGTGCAAGCGTCCACTCGAAGAGGACACTCAAGTGGCGAATCAGCTGTAACTTCAATCGCCTGATCCCTCTTGAATGTCATGAACAAACCTACTGAATAGCATGTATTGTAAAGGCTTGCAGTCGCTGCAAGCCTTTACATGTGGTGGCACTCGTGACCAGATGCATGTGTCGCTGTCGATCAGTCGAGTCCGTCTCTGTTGCTGCGCGTCTTCTACATGTGACTGACTGACTGACTGACTGACTGTGAGTAAGTGAGCTTGTGGCGAGCGAGCCACGCACTCTCTCACACACACGACCGCGCGCGCATGCAATGGCGTACGTCCACGACGACGACGATCCGTTCTACGACCACGACGAAGCGCTCGCGGAAGCAGCGGCGTCTCGGACGAGTGCGCTCGCGTTTGCGCCAGTGCGGCCAAGTGCGTTCAGCCGCACGCCACAAGTCTCGACTGTGCGTGTGAGCCACCAAACTGCAGGGCAACCGACGACGCTGAGCCGCTCGACGTCTGCCGGGCGATCAACGACGACGTTCGACGCGTTCCTCTCCGACAGCAGTGACGACGACAGCGACGACGATGACGACGGCACTGCGATCCAGCGCATGCAGGAGCAAGCCGACGACATGGAGTACATCGACACGGCGTTCCAGCTCGATAGTCCAAACAGCAGCCTTGTCTCGAGCGACGCCACGAGCGTCCGCGTGGAGCCGCCAGAGCTGCTCGAGACACAGCGCAGCACTGTCGTGCCTACAAACGACGCAGCAGCGCAGGCGTCTGCAAGCGGCAGTGCAGCGTGGGCACGGCGCATGTCGCGCGCTGTGTCGCAGCATAGCGACCGGAGCAGCGACGCAAGCACAGACAGCGCAGTCACGCGGCCGTTCGCTGGCCACCGCGACAGCGTTGTCGAGACGCGCGCGCGTGACGCAAGCGTCGACACGCTCGACTCGTCGTTTCGGCTCTTCAGTCCGACTGCGGCGTTCGCTGCTGTTGCTGCGCGCAGTGTCGACAGTGCGAGCTACCTGAGCAGCGGCGACTTTAGCGACTCGTCGTTCGTCCTGAGCAGCCCGCCGCCAGTCAGTGGCAGCAGCGCGACGTACTTTGACGACGACAGCTTCACAAGCGTGCGGCCGAGCGCCTTGGACGCGCTGTTTGACGAGCGCCTCGACGACGACAGCTTCACAGGCGATCGCCCGTCGATCGACGACAGCTTTGCGAGTGCGCGGCTGAGCCAAGACAGCCGTGCGTCGATCGATGACAGCTTTGCGAGTCGTCGTCCGAGCAACTTGAGCCAAGAGAGCCGCGCGTCTGCGAGCGACAGCTTTGTCAGTGCGCGACCGAGCAACTTGAGCAGCAGCAGCAGTCGTGGTTCTGTCGACAAGAGCGTCGTTGGTCCTCGCTCAAGTGCGTCGGACCGTGCGAGCCGATCGTCGATTGACAACGCGTTCATTGGCGAGCGACCGGTGTCGCTCCTCCAAGATGCACGGGACGATGGCGACGTCCACCGCCAGGCGACTGAAAGTGCAGACAGTCTGGGCGAGAGTGACGACGATGACGAGCCGCTCTCGCTGCTCCACGTGCCTGAAGGCATCGACGCGAGCATCGACGTCGCTCCGTTCCGCCTCTCGAGCCCAAACGCATTGCGTCGGAGCGACAACAAGGACGCTGGTAGCAGCCCAAGTGCCGATGACTTTGTACGCGCGTCTATGCTGAGCGCACTGGACGCTCCAGTAGACGACGACGCGCTGGCGCTGGCGTCCGTCGCAGTGGCTCCGTGCGACGTTCCTACTGAGCGCCACAGCTCCACACAGGCACTCGCAGTCGAGACGCACGCGTCTGCTGCTGCTGTCGTCGTCAATGACGATGCGCTCGGCCGCACGAGCAGCGCCAGCAACACGAGTAGCGACGATGCGCTCGCACTGTCGTATCTCTCGGACCCACCAGACGCTGCAGTCGACAGCGTCGCTTCTGTCTTCCAGCTCGAGAGTCCGAATCGCCAGAGTGCTCTGATCGCCATGAGCGCTCACGTGGATCCAGCGCCAGCGCTGCCACTGGCAGTCGAGGCGCCGAGTGCTGCAGCCGCCGAGGTGACGAATGACGTCTCTGTGTCGCCTGCGAGACGCGACGAACCAGTTGCAGTGGCGAGTCCAGCGCCGCCTGTGCTAGCGCTCGAGCGCCAGCGTCTGCTTAGTGTGAGCGCAGAGACAGCGGAGAGCAGCGTCACGATCAAAGTGCAAGCGCCACTCGCCAGTGCGAGCGCGCAGTCGAGCGTCGCAGCAGCAAAGCCAGAGTCTGGCGTCGCGTCGTGGGTCCGGCGACTCTCGCGACTCGCGCCATCTGACGATAGCAACGACAGCGACGTCGAGGGCAGTGAGAGCGACAGCGAGTGCCTCGATGCGTCGCCGCAGTGGGCGTTTGCAGCGCTGAGTGAGCAGCAGAACAGCGCGCCATCGTACGACGCGCGGGCGCCGTCCGTGCACAGTGTCACTGTGCCGCCACCACCGCTACCGCTTCGTCCTACTGCTCAGAGCACCACTACGGCGTCTGGCTTCCAGTGGCACGAGCAAATGACGCAGCGCTTGCACGCCGACTCGCGCTCGGACGAGAGCAGCAGCGGCGGCGGCTTGAGCCTCAAAGAGTCGATCTGGCACCAAGCGAGCATCCCGCGACCAACGCGTCCGAGTGCGAGCGCCATGTCGTTCCATCGCTTCTCGATGTCGCTCCGGAGCACGCTCGAGCGCACTGGCGCACGGCTCTTTGGCCACTCGCCGCCGCAGCCACCGCCGTTTGGGCAGCCGACGTCGCCCAAGTCGGTCTGCTCGTCGCCGCCAAAGCTCGCGCGGTCGTTCGATGACCGCAACTTCTACGCTCGCTTTGCGCGCGGCGGCGGTGTCGATGACACGGACGAGCTACTCGCGACGAAGCGCGCGCTTGGGCGTCAGTACACGACCGCGAGCGTCCTGCAGAAGCGCCGTGCGCGCACGGCCGTCTTGCTCCTGTGTGCGCTCTTGGGCATTGGCGTCGGCATTGTCCTGATCCACATCGACGCGTTCGCAGCAGCGCTCACACCTGGACGTGGCCGCGACGACGACGCAGTTGCGATCGCAACGCAGTGGCTCTTGCTCCCCGGCACGCTCTTCCTCCGGCTCTGGCACTGCATCACGATGCCGCTCGTCTTTTGCCACGTCCTCACGGGTACGGCTGACTTGGTCTTGAACGGCAAAGCGCACATGGCGCTGAGCGCGCGCTCGATCGGCTACATGCTCGCAGTCTCGGCCGTGACGACGCTCGAAGGCGTCGGTCTCATGGCGACAGCGCAGTACGCTGGGCTCTTTCGGCCATCACCATCACCATCATCGAGCGTCGAGACCACGGCAGCCGAGCTCCGCACGTCGCTCGGTGCCGTCGCGTACCCGCGCGGGACTGTCGCGCTGCTCTGTGAGTCGGAGCAGCGCACGTACCTCCAGAGTCTCAACCGCGGGCAGTCGTTCCAGTGCTCGAACGCCTCGTCGCTGTCGACTGTAGCAGCAGCGCCTAGCATCCCCAGTCCAGCGCTCTTTGTGCTCCACGACGTCCACAGTGCGCTGCGATCCGAGCCACTGTCAACGTCCTTGTCCGCGTCGTACTACCCACGCGCATTGTCGCTCGACGACGTGAGCCACAGCGTTGTCGACGCGCTCGTGCCGCACAACATGGCGCAGTCACTCTTGGACGCGACGCCTGTGACAACGATCGCACTTGCGCTGCTCCTCGGTCTTGTCTGTGGCAAGCGCGCGTTCGACCGAGCGATCGCAGCGCAGCACGAAGACACTGCTGCAGCGCACAGTGCGAGCCGAGGCGCTGGGACGCCATTCCTCGGCGCAACCGTCGCTGACAAGCCGCACTACGTCCTCGGCGCCGTCGTCGAGCTCCAGCTCGCGCTTGAGTGGCTCGTCGAAGCGCTCGAGCCGCTCGCACCGGTCGGCGCGCTCTCGCTCCTCACTGGCACGATCGCGCTCTATCGCACGGAGCTCTTGACGTTCGTCGCACCGATGCTCGCGCTCGTGCTGAGCGTCACAGGCGCGTGCCTCGTGCACGTGCTCGTCGTGACGCCCATTGGGATGAAGCTCTGCGCCGACGTGAACGTCGTTGCGACGTGGGGCCAGACGTTCGTGCCAGCGTACGCCATGTGCTTTAGCACTGAGAGCGTCGTGCTGAGTCTCCCGACGGTCCAGCAGTGCTACGCGACGCAGAGCGCCGCTGTGCGGACGAAGCGCAGCGGCTTGACCAAGTCCATGGCGCAAGCGAGCGTGAGTGTCCTGAGCGCGCTCCATCGCAATGGCCACGCGCTGTACTACCCGCTCGCTTTGCTCTGGCTGCTCGAGAGTGGGAGCTCTGCAGGCGCAGCAGCACTCTCGATCGACCAGTGCGCGCTCATTGCTGCCTGGACGCTCGCGAGCTGCTTTGTCGCGCTCCACTCGGTCGTCGGCGCCGTGTCGAGTCGCCCTGGCCGGAGCAACGTCTTGCTCATTGTCACGCTCTGGCGCGCAGTGCTGGCATCTGGTAGTAGCAACAGTGCGCTCTCGACCGCGATGCCGCCGACGCTGCCACTGCTCATTGCGTGCGACGTGCTGCTCTCGCGCGTCGTTGCGATGGTGAACCTCCACGGCAACATGGTCGTCGCGCGGCTCATTGGAGAGCACTGCGACGAAGTCGTCGTGCAGGGCACAGCACCGAGCAACAGCATCGACCTCGCGCCGTCGCCCGTGTACTTGTAGTAAATAGATGTCAGTGGTATGATCGATCAACGGAGTCGAGTGCGTGCGTGAATGGAAGCGTTTGAATGTGAAGAGGTGGTCTATTGGTCTTTTGTGTCCAAGCGCTACTACTACTAGCTCGTGCTCATGCGCTACAAGCAGTCATCTACAGCTCGCTACGTGCACGTGGACATGCAGGAGGTTGGATCCATCAGAGCAGTAACAGCAAAGTCCTCGCCATTGGGTTGGAGCCCTCGGTCGAAAGATGGTGTTTTTTCTCACGTCACGCGGATCACAGTCGAAGCATGCAGATACACACAGACATGCACACACATGCACGCCGTTGAGTAGGAGGACGCATGAGCGACGCGCATGTCGATGAGGTGGAGCTGTTGCGGAATGATATGCTCACAGTTGAGTGCTTCTTCGAGCGTGAACTGCGCCAGCCAGTCGCTGCTGTCGCTTTGTATACAGCGCGCGCGCTCTGTTGAGAGCTGCAGCGAATCTCAAATTATACAATAACCAAGCTAGTCAAATCTAAAACCAGTATGACAGATGAAAGGATCATGCGATTGCCTTGTCTCCAAGCTCGTCATCGAAAAGAAGGCTATTTCGAGGTTTCTGCCGCATCCAGTCGTTTTGTTGGCGAGCGAATCGAGGCGAGCGTTCGCAGCTCGAGCTCCGCTCAAGTGCATTCCCTGTTAAAGTCCGAATCCATCATGGTGCGTCCTGCATGCCTCGCTAGCGCGTGTGTGTGTCTGTGCATGCATGCACGCACGGACGACGCTGCTTGTGCGTGATGCCGCTATATCTGCGACACTAACAACACCCGCTATGCTTGCTCTTTGAATGACAGTCGAAGAAAATTGTGAAGAAGGAAGTAGAGGAAGTGACCCGCGTCGGTCCTTCGCTGAAGGAAGGCGAGCAGGTGTTCGGCGTTGCCCACATCTTTGCCTCGTTCAACGACACCTTCGTGCACGTGACCGACCTGTCGGGCCGTGAGACCATCGTCCGTGTGACGGGTGGCATGAAGGTGAAGGCCGACCGCGATGAAGCGTCTCCGTACGCCGCGATGCTTGCCGCGCAGGACGTGGCGGCTAAGTGCAAGGAGGTCGGCATCACTGCTCTGCACATCAAGGTGCGCGCCACTGGTGGCAACCGGACCAAGACCCCTGGTCCTGGCGCGCAGTCTGCCCTTCGCGCTCTTGCTCGTAATGGCCTGAAGATCGGACGTATCGGTACGTGCACTATTGCATGTCTCGATACTAGGCGACACATTTAGCGATCCAACGTTTACCAGCATGCTAACATCTACGCCTCTGCGCTCTTGTTTGAACCAACAGAGGACTGCACCCCGATCCCGACGGACAGCACCCGCCGAAAGGGTGGTCGCCGTGGTCGCCGTCTCTAAGCGCGCGGCTACTCGGCTGTTTTCTCGACGTGGCGCTCACCCGCTCGTCCAGACTCTGGGATTCGTGCTGCGATACAGCGGCTTGGCTCGCTCGCTCGTCGCTGCTGCTGGCGCATCGTGGCGCGCTGTCGCTAGCACTCGCGTGGTAGTAACAATGGGAATACAATGCCTCTGCGCAGCGTGAGCAAGCGTACTGCTATTGTTTCCTGCAATTGGTTTGTTGTATCGAGTGCAAGGAGCTAGTGCTTGCGCAGTGTTGACTCGCACATACTGCGCCAGCAAGACATCCAGTCCTTAAACTTGGTCAAGCAGGTTAACTACGGTCGCTGGCGCTCCTGATCTGCATCACGCACTGGCATGAGCAGACAGCCGAGGACGCCTGGACCGCGCCACTGCTGCGGCGTCAAGCGCAGCTCGTGGAACGCACACTGCGTCTCGCTGTTGTCACTGCTCTCGCTCGCAACTGGACGCCGCACAACGACGCGGATCGGACTCCCAATGTTGTGCAGCACGATCTCTTTGATCGCCTCGAGCTCGCGGTGGTTCGTCGCATCGGCCGTGCCAAACACGAGCACTTGGTCGCCAGCGTGCAGATCCGCCCACTCGGCTGGCGAGTCTGCGCGCACGAGTCACGAGAGAGGATGGTGATGAGTCTCTTGTCCAAGACGCCGTCGTGTGATGAAGCCAGTCTCTCTAGTGACGAGCATCGTACCGTTCTGGACGTTCTCGACGACTGCGAACGGCTTCTTGGCTCTGTCTGCAGCATCTTCAGCCATCCCCCCACACACAGACGCAGTCCCGTGTCAGTCCGAGAAGTCGCACACACGACCGCTCTGTCGTCTGACAATCTCTCCGATCGCTTGACAGACAACGCACCGATCTCACGAGGTGCTGACGCATCCGTCGCAGTACGAACCGACACTGCTGGTGGAGCGCTAGCCACTGGCATTGCAGGTGCGGGTGCTGCTGGCGGCGTGTCTGCTGCACGCGCACCTGCTGCTGCTCGCGCTGCCTGCGCTTTTGCTTCAAACACTCTGTCGTTGGCACACACACAAGCACGCATTGCATGAGCAACGTGCTCATTCGCCATGAGCGCTTTGCATATAGTGCAATAGAGAAGGAGACGTACTGCGGCAGCATCTGCTCAATGCGCTGCATCACTGCTTTGTGGTCGTTCTGCTTGACTGCGAACGCATGGCGCTGGTGACGCACGCGGTAGACGTCAATGTCGCCGCGTGGAAAGCCGTCTGCGTCAACGAGCGGACCCTTCAGACCCGGTGGGTTCGGACCGCTTGTGAGCTCGTCTGCGATCGCAGTGATCTCCTGCTCCAGCGCGTTCTTCTCGTCCGTCAGCCGCGCGTACTCGTCCAGGATCGTGTTCTCCATCTTGGCGCTTCGTGTGTCTTGTCAGTTTGCTGCTCATTCATGTGCGTCGAGAACATGCAGTAACTGGACATTGCATAATACAATTATCAAGTTAGATAGAATGTGTTTATTGTGAATGCTTCCTTCCCTTCTTGAGAGGTCTCGAGCCTCGAGCAGATGAACGAACGCTCGCAGTACCTGGCATGTAGTACTGCAGCCGTCGTTGTGCGCTACGCGCTTGAGCCCTAGTTAAACCAACCGAACTTGCTTCACCTCAGGCTTGTTAGACAGCGTCGTTCATGTCAAAGCACGGACGTGTGGCATCATGGCAAGCGTGGCATTTAGCGATGTCGCACACACACATTGCTGCTACGAGTGAGGGATTGCCACCTCACGCTGCTTGAAGGTGCGCGCAGTAAGTGCTCTTGCAAGGCACGCGTTTAGCCAAACACACGAACGCTACAAGTAGATGCACGATGAACGGCAATGCAAGTGTCCAACGAGCATGTCGTGCTCTCTTGAGTTTGCTGTGCATACTCGATCGTTGTGCCTCCTGGATCGCATTGTCACGCCATGCAGACGACCGCGCTCGAGCCAGCGCTCGACTACATGACGTGAGGTAGTAATCAAACAGCCGACGCGCGTGAGTCGCTCGAGAGCAATCGAGCGCCGAGGCAAGCAAAGAGACGCTGGTCGAGCTGTCTTGCAGGTCGAGAGACGAGCGAGCAATGTGCTGTTCGAATTTGAAAAATCAACGAAAAGCGGTGCTCAAACAGTAAATATTGCTTGTATAGACATGAACAACTGAGTAATCAGCTAAATTAACACCACATAAATGACTGATATAACCAGCATACTTTTGATATTTGCAAATGTGAGCTGCTCCGGTTCTCCCGCCTGTCTTCGGACGTTATCTTGCTGTTTGTATGCTCGCGCCTCGAAGCAGGCAAGTGAGGCAGCAGCGGTTCCTCACACACTCACTACAGAGCGAGCGCAGCACCAGCACGAGCGTTCCCGCCGTCCGCGACATCACCGCACGTGACTGGCGCGCGCACGAGTCCAGCAGTGCGCTCTCCAACTCACACAGACGCGTGTGTGCACCACTCCTGCGCGAGCTCTCGGTCGCGACGCCTCGCGCGCTTCATCCGCACAAGACGCGCGTCCGACTGACAGCAGACAGCTCGCTTCTCCAGTGCTCTACCTGCACTCTCTGTGCGCGAAGAGCTCCGCTTTGCCACGCCTCAAGCACCCGTACCAGTACCAAAGATACCGTTTGCTAGATAGACACACACACACACACAATGAGCCGCGCCGTGCCGCTGCTGAACGAGACGAGTCTCCTCATGGGCAACGCCACTGGCGACGCTGTCATGATGGGGTTCCCGCTCGCGTGGGTCGAGACGAACCGCGCCGAGAGCCTCCTGCTCGCGTTCGGCTGTTGCGTCCTCGCGTCGTTCATCAGCGTGTGCAACATCTACCAGCACCTGCAGCACTACTCGCGCCCGCAGCTCCAGCGCTACATCGTGCGCATCCTTGCGATCGTGCCCGTATACGCGCTCGGGTCGCTCCTGTCGCTCATCTTTGTGAACCAAGCGCTGTACTTTGACACGTTCCGCGACTGCTACGAGGCGTTCGTGGTCTACAGCTTCCTCGCGCTCGTGCTCTCGTTCGCCGGCGGCGAGTCCGTGTGCGTGCTCAAGATGCAAGGCGAAGCCGACATCACGCACGCGTGGCCGCTGAACCGGTGTCTCCACCCGATAGGTCGCGACGGCCGGCTCCTGCGGTCGTGCAAGCGCGCAACGATCCAGTTTGTGCTCATCAAACCGGTCTTTGCGCTCCTGTCGCTCGTGATGCTCGCGTGCGGACAGTACCACACGCTGCCGTACCAGCTCATCTTGACAGTTGTGTACAACGTCTCGTACTCGCTCGCGCTCTACGGTCTCTGGCTCTTCTACCTCGCGACGAAGCACATCCTGAAGACGTTCAACCCCGTGCTCAAGTTCTTTGCAGTCAAGAGCGTCGTGTTCCTGACGTTCTGGCAGAGCGGCCTCATTGACTTTGTCCCTGGGATCACGAACGCCCAGAGCTTTGCGTGGAAGGACCTCATCCTGTGCGTCGAGATGGTCCCGTTCGCACTGCTGCACTACTTGGCGTTTAACCCCAGCCAGTTCAAGAAAAACCTCGACCGGCTCCCGGACTCCGAGGTGCTCAAGAACATGAAAGAGGTCCTGAGTCTCGCCGACCTCGTCGCTGACGCGTACCACAACTTCATGCCGTCGTACCAAGACTACATGCTCCAGCGCAGCAACGGCGGCGAGACGACAGGTCGCGTGCGCGGTCGGAACAAGAGCGTCGTTGTGTTTGGCGACGATGGCACGATCACGCACTCGTCGTCGTCCGAGTGCAGCCCGACGCCGATGGCCGTGAACAATCACCACGTCCCCAAGTTTGTCATTGACGACGAAGATGAGAGTAGCGATGACGACAACGACGTGACCGACTTGGAAGCTGGCGCGAGCACGAGCAGCGTCGAGACAAGTTCGCGGCAGCAAGATACTGCAGCGGATGCGTCGAAGCCGAGTGGTGACGCGGTTGCAACAGACGTTCACTCGGCCAAGCGCCGGTTCTTTGCAGAAGACGACGACGACGACAATGACAGCAGCACTGCCGGATCAAGACAATCAGCGTCAACAGTGCAGGTCGCTGATTCCAGCAGCAACAGCAAGAGCAGCAACAGCGACGATAGACGTGCAAGTGACGCTGGAGAGGCAACGACGAAGGACGCCACGTGCGACTTGGAGGCCGGTCAAGGAAGCGGCACACGCAGCAGCAGCAGCTAGAGCTGCGTGTTGGACTGCAGTGTCGGTCGTTTGACGCGTTCACATTGCGTCGTAGCCCAGTCGAGTGTAACCGTGTAACCTATTCTTGCAACAACTTGCAAGCCGAGTGGTGTTACATCTCTTGATTATATCACTATCGAAAATTGATCACGCACATCGTTCTGGTTTCGCGAATATCAGAAACCTCGTGTCCCAGTTGTTGCTACAAATAGCAAGTCAAATGGTGCTACGACTCTTGCTTTTATCACTATAGAAAATAAATAAGACGCATAGTTCTGGTTTCGTGTCCCTTCACGCCATCCACTGACGCGCATCACAGTCATTGCAGTCATTGCAGTCATTGCAGTCATTGCAGTCGTCGTCGTGGTGATCGCAGGCATCCATCAGACAACCAGCACACGACGCACGACGTACAACGCACACGACAACACGTACCAAGAGCATGACGGAGAGCGAGCTGCACACGCAGTGCATCGCGCCTAGTGCGCCAGCAGTCGAAGCACAGCCGTCCGAGTGCATCGCTGCCAGCCAACTGCTGTGCTCGCGCGTTGGACGCGCGCTCCAGCGCTACGACGGCGACGTACGCTTGCTTGCATGCGTCGTGGTCGTGCGCACAAACACGACCGTGCACACACAAGAACAAAAGCAGCAACAACAATATGTCATCAATAGTAGCAGCAGTCACAATGACACACACGATCGGCTACAAGTGCTTTTGATCTCGAGCTCCAAGCACCCGAACGAGTGGATCTTGCCCAAAGGCGGATGGGAGAGCGACGAGACGCTCATCGAGTGCGCACTGCGCGAAGCCGACGAAGAAGCAGGTGTACGTACTCGTAGTGCGCGACTGCAACGCGTGCGTTCATGCGCTGCAATCGAAACGCGATGTGATTGAACGCTCACGACCAGACGCGCTGCCAACGTGTGCACGTGTATGCAGATTGCTGGACGCGTCGAGCGCGAGCTGGGCGAGGTCGAGTTTGCGAGCAAGAAGGGCACGCGCTGCCGCCTCCACGGGTTCCAGCTGGCTGTGCGCCGGGAGTTCCAGACCTGGGCAGAGAGCAGCAGCAGACAGCGCAGATGGGTGCGTGCGTCCACGTGATGCTACCTGTAGCAACAGCAACAGCAGCAGTCATGTGATGGAGACGACTCTGATCCGACGCGCTCACGTATGTGTGTGTCTGTTGTCTGCTGGGACGCAGGTGTCAATCGCTGCCGCACAGGAGCTGCTGCAGCACCGACCGGAGCTGCTGACGATGCTCGCGCGTGCCACCGAGCGGTCGCGCAGTGACTTGCCACTGTATGCGCAGTGCACACCATACAACGAACAAGGCAATGCAGGAGTCTGCTAAACTGCATATGCGCGTACTGAGCATTAAGCGCTGTAATCCAGTCAGTGCAGCATCTGCTTTTTGGTGTCTCGGACGAGCGCCATGCGGCTCGATCGTTGTTTGTTGTTGCTTGTTTGTCGTTGTTGCTCGCTCGCTAGCTTGTGTGCTTGTGCTGTCTGTTGCTCATGGCGATGCTCGATAGTGTCGACAACGGCGTTCGAGCACGCTTGTCCAAGTCGCGAGCTCGCGACGAGGAGAGGAGCGGCAGTGACGATCGCTCATTTGCTTTTACTTTGGCAGTAGCGGCAATGGCTGGCTGGCGACACGTCCAGCGCGGCACTCGACGCTCCTGTTGTGTTTGCTATCACCGCTGCGACGCGCCGAACGTGTCGTGGCGTGGCGAGCCCAGATTGGTGTCGTGTTGTGTGTCGCTGTGGCTGCTGCTGCTGTTGTTGTTGCCACGTACCGACCGACCTATCGACAGACTGGGTGGCTGAGTGGGTCTGTGGGTCTGTGGTGTCGCGCGAGCTCGACCTCGACAGCCAGAGTTCGTGCAGTCGTTCGTCGTCGCAAAGCAAACAAAGGAGCAAACACGCATAAGCAAGCAATCAGGTCGAGACGCACGCAGCGGTACAGAACTATCGTCCGCCGCAGCAGTGTTGGCGTTGTTGTTGTGTGGTTGCTTTCGTTCTCGTGCTTGTCGTCGTTGTTGTTGTCGTCAATGAGGGCGGTCCAAGCACACTTGCGCTGTCTGCATGCACGCCACCAAGTTGTGCAAGAACCCAGCATTGAGAGAGACTCTCGGTCGCGCGGTGCTCTCGTGTGTGCATTCACGCTCGGACGCGCACAGCGACCTGCGTGGCCCTGGTCTCGGTTGTTTGCCTGGTCGTGTCGACCGATTGATCAATCGGTCAGGTCGATGGATCGCGACGCTTGGAAGCGTCAATCGCGACTCCACACTCAAGACTTCGTCCACGCCATCTTGGCCATCAAGACCAAGTTCAAGACACGGGAATCGATCGTTTGGAAGGACTGATGTTTGCTCGCGCGACAGCAGCAGAAAGAACACACAACAAGCGTCGCGACAGGCATTGCGCTGTGTGTGTCGTGTGGAGTTTGAAAGGACTGACGCGCGTCCATCATTGCGCTGAAAGCGAGCGCGTCTTGCTGGAGCCTAGCGCTCGAGACGACGTCGAGACCGAGACATCGAGGCCGATCGCTTGCAGCTGCAGTGATCGATGCTCACTATCACACTACAAGCGATAGCTGCGGCGCAATGGGCCAAGCACAGCAGCAGCATGTCTGTCGTACAAGCTCGGTTTACAACAGCGCTGTTGTAGCGACTTGACGGCGGACCAACGCGCGATCCGACGCGAATGGATTTTCGCATCCACTCTTCAGAGCTGTATGCAAGATTCGAATGCAGGCTTGCTTCGGTGTTGTTGTTGTGAGTGTGAAGGCGACCAACGCAGGCATGTAAAGACGCGGCGACTCTCCCGCTGCGTGTGGCAGCGTGGCGAGCGTCGAGTTGCGCACCGAGCGAGCGAGTGTATGGGCGCGACTCGCTGTTGCTTGAGTCGGATCGTGCAGCACACGATGCACACACACGCCATGAATGATCCGCAGCACCAACATGGCGAGCAGGCGCCATCAGCAGCACCAGCAGGCGTCGGCTGTTGTTGGTGGTGTTGGTGCTGCCACGAGCCCCGAGGCACAACTCCAAGAGCGAACCCGAGTGCTGAAAAGATCCGACCCGCGCTGAAGTTGTGCTACTTTTGGGCTGGCAGCCAGTTCCGCGCAAGAGACGCGTCGTCACAACGTGGCGACCAGAGTGCATGTGCGGCTAGGGATTTCTAGAGTGCTCAAAAGCTTCGGTGCTTGAAGCATACAAACTCACATTTTGGAGTGGACTCCAGTTTGTACACGAATCATTCTGAATACAGAAACGGCGACACAACGTCTCGTCTGCTCGTGAAGCGGCGTCGTCACGTCGCGGCGTTCCGTTTTTCCCAGCCAGCGCTCGCCTCTCGAGGTTGTTGTGGCGACGAGCAGCGAGCGATTGCTTCGTCCAGCAGCTCGTCCTTCATTCGCAGAAAGCCCTTGTGAGCCGCACGCCGCCGCACCGACAGCAGCAGCACGCAGCCGCAAAACACCACAGCTCGATTTCGAACCACTGCGAGCACTAGCGCTCGTTCGATCCATCATCTATCGATCCATCCATCCAATCGTCTGCTACTACTACTACCATGCGTCCTCGCACCAAGAGCGTCGTGAACGTGCACGAGTACTTTAGCCAGGACGACGGCGAGAGCGACCAGGAAGAGGAGGACGAGGACGACCTCCAGCTGTGCCCGTGGCTGCGCGGCGCGAGTCGGAGCAACAAAGCGCTCAAGCGCTCGAGCGCCGGCAGCGCGTTCGCCAAGAACAAGAAAGCCGCTGCGGCCAAGCGCGAGCGCACGTCGACGCTCGAGAGCTGGGAGGGCACGGACATTGACGACGACGACGAGGAGTACGACGAAGAGTTCGACGACGACGACGACGAAAGCGACCGGCGGCCGAGCAAGTGCGTCGAGCGCCTGCGCACGTGTTCGCACGACCGGCGCATTAGCTTTGACAGCGACGTCAACGTCGTCACGATCCCCGCGCGCTCGAGCTTTGACGCCGAGTACAAGCGCCGCGTTTGGTACTCGCCCGAGGAGTACTCGCTCATGCGGCAGCTCGGGTAAGCTGTGACACGGACGCTCATCAGCCTCTCGCGACCTGCTACGGCCGCGCGATCGAGTCTCGTCCGCCACGCGCACAGACACTAGCACCGCTGCAGTCGCGCTGGCGCTGCTCGCAGTCCCAGCCGCACTGCAGTCCCCATAGTCCAGCGCAGCAGCAAGACACATGAGCTCACGACTGGGGCTGATCGCAAGGTCCCGCGTTCCGCAGTGCGCCACCCAAGTCGCAGCAGCAGCAACCGCAGTGTCGCCTCCTCTATTTATCATCGCGCCGCCGCGCGAGCGAGAGCGCGCGCGTGTCGACACGACGTGTCGAATCGCCGTCGCTCTGTGTACACGACCCACCGACCACTACGCAATGCCATCGCACTGTACGTGGCGCGCGAGTCTGAACGGAAGGACTCGCGCGCGCGTACGGCCATTCCTCACTCCATCCACTCGTTCGTTCGTTCGTTCTTGTCCATTCATGGGACGTCTGACACGACGGGAGCTGCTCATTGCGGACGCCACTGGCGCATGAACGGACGGACTGTCGACGTCGCGTACGCACGTTGTCGTCGGTCCTGTCCAGTCCATCTCGCTGACTCTCTCTCTCACACACGTCTGTCCTAATGGAGTGAGTGAGTGAGTGACTGACTCGTTCATGACGATTGACCGACTCGTTCATGACGTTGCTACGAGAGGTGGAAGCTGCCCTGGCCTTCGCGAATGCAGTAGAGCAAGCGCTGCTTCATGACGTCGCGCGTCGAGTACTCGGGGAGCTTGAGGTAGTTCGTGCACGTCGAGGCCGATGGGAGCACGGCGTCGGCCGCTGCAAACGCAGTGCTACTGTCGCGACTGCTGCTGCTGCTCTCGGCCGCGAGCTCCGAGAACTTGCGCACGACCGTGAGCTTTGGCTCGAGCTTTGCGAGACCGCCGACCGGCAAGCGGTTCGCGCCCGTGACAAAGCGCACAAACAGGCGCTGGTCGTCGATCGGGAGGTCGCAGAGGATCGCAATGAGGTCGCGGATCGCGCGGCTCTCGGGCGTGTAGCCGTGGTCGCACACGGTGTGGTCCCGGAGCTCGTGGCCGTCGCGGTCCCACATCGTCGTCGCCGCGCCGTTCGCGTCACTGAGCATGCGCTCGAGCTCCGGGACGTCAAAGACGCGGAGGAAGCCGCGCTCATGTGGCTGCGAGCCGCAGATCTGCGCAAACCCGCGCTCAAACGCAGCGACGAGCGGCGCGAGCGCCGTGTCGAGCAGCATCACAGCCGTCAACTGGACGTACTCGAGCAAGTTTGACAGTGTCACGTTCGTCGTTGCGCCATGTCGACAGAGTTCGATCGCGCTGTCACCCACGAGCGTGAACGTGAGGCACATGGCGTCGACTGTTGCGGCAGCGTCGTCCACACGCTCCGGCGCGCGCGCGAGGTCGTAGAGATAGCGCAGCGACGCGCCGAGCGCTGGGTCAAACTCACCGATGTACGCGAGCGACGTCGCGAGGTCGACCGTGTCGCCCACGAGCGCTTCGCCTCGGAGCGCGCGCAGGAGCGGACGCGAGAGCGGGAGGTTCAAAAGGCGCTCGTCGAGCACGGCTTGCGCGACAAACTGACCCAAGAACGTGAACCACGCGACTGCATCGGGCGGCTGGAGCGTCCGAGACTGCGACGACTCGACTGCGTCTGTCGAAGCTACAGGGACAAACGCCTTGGGGAACAGACCGAACGGCGCGAGCACAGCCGGCCCACCGTCCGTCCACTGCGCTGTCTCGCTCACGTAGTGGAGCGACTCGACTTCGGTCTCCAAGACCTCGGGCGACTGCGCGACAAGCGCCACGAGCTGCTCGACCGTCTCGCGCGTCAAGACCGACGCAACAGTCGTCAGTGGCGTGCCTTCGCACAGCGGCGAGACGTGCTTGGTCACGGCGCGGTAGTCGCGCTCAAACATGCGCCGGCCCGAGCGCGAGACCATGCGGTCGCCATCGAGCGTCACGATCCCAGCGTCTGTGCCGGGGAAGTTGACCGTGTCGCAGTGCGCGCACTGGAGCACGGGGTGCTTCACGCTCGGAGCTTTGCGCGGAAAGACCTTGGCGAGGTACGCCACCTCTTCGTCGCTCAGGATCCACCACTTGAGCGACGACGCAGGCGACGCGGAGCTACTCGACGTCTCCGAGTCGCGAGCGCTGCTGCTGCAGTCGCACGTTGCAGCGGCCGAGTGCCAGTCCTGCGTGTCGCGGCAGTCGGCGCACTGTGGGATCGACACAGTCGACACTGGCGCGAGTGTGTTGTCCGTATCGCTCGCTGCTGCATCTGGCGGCGACGACACAGTTGCTTCGTGCGTGAGCAGCTGCTTGTGCACGGCGCAGTGCGGGACGCGCACGTGGAGACACTGCGCGCAGTGGTAGACTGCGACGCGGTGGTAGCCACGGATCGGGAGTGCAGCTGGCGCATCTTCGCGACGGATAGTGTCCTCATCACCACCGTCAGTCGTTACGTCTGCGTCGTCTGTCGTCGTCGAGAGCTCTGGCGTCTGCACCACGTCGTCGTCGCGCCAGAGACGCAAGTGCTTTGCTTGGATCTCTTGGCAGATGAGCGTGAAGAACTCGGTCGTCGGACCAAGGCCTGTGCCGACTTCGCCGAGGAACTCGATCTCAATCACCGCCTTCTTCCCGCCGTAGATCGCCAAGAGCTTCATCGCGGACTGGAGCAGCCGCGAGCGCGCGACGCGGACTTTCAGACGCGGGAGCTTGACCATGCGCGAGATGTTCACGAGCGCAGTCGTGCGTGCGCGCGTGCTGTTCGCGTCGCCGCCATCACGCGTCCGTCGGCGACTCGAGTTGCTGCTACTGCTGGTGGTCGTCGACCGCGTCGACAGTGTCGAGACTGGCGTCGTCAGCGGCTCTTCCACGACAGCGCGCTTCCAGACCGAGCGACAGAGATACTGGATCGCACGCGCTGAGCCGCACGAGATCGCGTACGCAAAGTCCAAGCGAGTGTCGTAGTCTAAGACAAACGCGACGTCCTGCACGAGCCGGAAGCACCAACGCGGGAGCGCATTCGTCACGACGCGCACGGGCTGCTGCAGCACGCGGTTCACTTGGAGACTCAAGAACGCGTTCGTAAACACGACTGCATGAGTGCGTTGCGCATCTGGACACGCGAGCACGAGCGCGCGCACGAGCTTGAGCAGCGCGAGCAAGTCCCAGACATTGTCCCACCACTGGTACACCAACGTTGCTGGACTGTCGCAGTTGTTTTCGACAACCACGTCAGTCATGTCGACATTGTTTTCGACAGCTGCAACTGACGCAAGCGACTGCGTCCGCGACGGCGACGCGAGGATCCGGAATGTCACTTCGTGCGGCGCGCTCGACCAGATGCGCCGGAGCTCAAGCGTGCGAGGCGCACTGGCGTCGCTGCTGTCGTCGCGCGTCGCAGCGCCATACTTGACGATCGCTTCGAGGATGCTCATGTCGGCTGGCAGTGCAACGCCGCAGTACAGCGCTTGGATCTGCTTGGGCTCGCGCTCGTCTGCGTCTGTAGCTGCGTGCGCTGCATCGTCATCGGCATCTTCATGGCCGTCGTGGTCGTCGTCGCTTGTCGCGCGTCGACCAATGAGCTCGTCGAGCGCAGACACACTGCGCGTTGAGCCAAAGAGCTTGTCGAGAATGAACTCCTCCATCGTCTCGACACGCGCGAGCGGCTCAACGAGCACGACAGTGTCGTGGACGCCCGTGCGATTGCGCTTGTAGAGCTGGCTCGGGTCGTGGCGACTGCTCACGTTGCCGCTGCTACTGCCACTACTGCCCGAGCGCCGCAGCGGCAGCGCGTGCTTTGCAAACCAACTGCTCGCGCGTGTACTTGATGTCGCTGCGTCGTCTGCTTGAGCGTTGTCGAAAATGTCCAAGTCGCTATCGTCAATCAGGACGCGGACTTTCACGTGCTGTGTGAGCTGCACCAAGTCGCTCGAGACGCTGCTCCCGGTGCTGCTCTCGAGCGGTAGCGACGCGTCGTACGCGACTGAGAACGCGTCTTTCTCGGCTGCAATCGCGTCTTGGAGGCACTGCACGAGCGCTGCGACTGCGTCCATAGCGCCATCCATAGCGCTGTCTGGCGCGAGGAACACGCGCGTGAACGCGCGCTTGCCGTCGCTCACAGACAACACAGTCGTGAGCGCGCGGACGAGGCCGCTGCAGGCCATCTCGTGCGCTGTGACAGCGTCTGCGCCGTGGCGAATGACCGACTGGAGCGCAGTCAAGACATCTGCGAGCGCTTGCTCGCGCGTATCGCTGACGCTGACGTTGTCGCTCAGGACGCGCAAGAGGTCGTCGACATGCGCTTGGAGCTGCACGACGCGACTCGTCGGTGCGCTCGTGGCCCCAAAGTACTCGGTCACGAGCGCTTTCGACAGCGCAACGACTTCGTACGTGTCTGGCGGTGGCGATGTCGTTGCATCGACAGTGTCGACTGCCGCGTCCGTGTCTGCGACTGGCGGCGGTGCTGCGTAGAAGCGGATCGCAGTCGCGACGCCGTGGCGCTCAAAGAGCTCGATCACTGCAATGCGCGCGCTCGCTGCGTGGACCAGCGACGCGTGGATGATCTGGAGCGCCAAGTGCACTGGCAGGACGTCCTGTTCGCGTGCGACAGGGCTCGAGCGACGCGCACTCGGTTGGTCCGTTGACGACGACGCCGCAGCTGTCGCATTCGGTCGGAGCACGCGCGCGAGGAACGCAGCCAAGTGCGTGAGCTCCGCGTGCTCGCGCGCACTGAACGTCGCCGCGTCCGCCTGCGCGTAGATGAGCGAGCACGTGCGGTAGAGCACGCCGAGACACTCGTACCGGAGCTCGCTCCGCGCTGTTGCGTCGTACACGCGGACGATCGACGCGACACTCGCGTGTGCAAACGCGACCATCGGCTCGGGGATAATTGCCATCGTCTTGAGTTCGTCTGCGATCGGCAAGAGGACGATCACGAGCTTGAGCGTGTCGCGCAGGAGCTGGTGGTCGCTGACTGCTGCGTCGCGCGTCAACAGCGCCGTGACAATCGGCGGGAGGTCGTAGAAGCGCAAGCGCGCGACGAGCGCTGCGCTCGACGAGCTGCCGCTCAGCGCAGCAGACGACAGCACGTTCGCAAAGAACTTGAGGATGCTCGTGTATCCGGTTGGTGCGAGGTGCGGACTTGCCGTTGTGGCGCTGTCAGTCGCACTGTAGTCGCGCAAGAGCTTGAGCATCGCGTCACAGACGAGGTCGCTCGCCACGAGCGACGCGAGCGCCGGGCTCTCGCTGAACGCTTTGCTCTCGACGAGCTTCCGCATCGCGTCACACGCGCTCTCGAGGATCTCAGCGTCAAACGACGCGAGCAAGTTCGTTACGAGCGCAAAGCCGTCGCGGAGCTCTGGCACGAGCGCGGTCGCGACGTTTGTGCAGAGCGCCGAGACAATGCGCGCAGCTGTGCGCTGGATCGCAATCGGGAAGAAGTCGACGTACTGGAGCAACGCAACGACGCCGTGCTCTTGTAAGAGCGCGCGGCGGTACTCGGCGACAGCGACAGTGCCGAGACTCTCGGACTTGCACACAATGCGCTCGAGGATCTGGAGCGCGAGCTCTGCGACGTCCATGTACTCGATCTCCAAGAGCTTTGCGCACAGCGCTGGCACAACGCCTTCACTGACTGCGCGCGGCGTCGCGAGCGTCGGGAAGAGCTCGAGGATCGACGCGAGCGCACGCGCAGCGAGGAGCAGCACGTCCATCGTTGGCGACTCGCGCACGAGTGCAACGACTGCTGGGACAAACTTGTCGACACTAAAGCCCGACATCACGAGCACATCTTCGGACGACAGCGACAGTGTCTCGAGCAATTCCGACAATCCAGACTATCCGATTTTCCGCAACGTATATAAAATAAGAGAGTTCAGTCAACATATCCAGTCAACCAACAGACTCGACCACGTACGAGTTGGACGTGCGCTGGCGACTGGAGACTCAGCGCGTCGAGCGTGCGCTGGAAGCGCGGGTTCGAGGACCCTTCGAGCAGCTGAGCGAATGGAAAGAGACCGCCCATCATCTGCCATCGTGTGTGCGAGTGTCAGTGTGCGCGCAGGCAGCGTCCAAAGATCGATCCACTGCGTTCAATACGCACTGCTGCGCCTTCGTTTGTGTTGTTGAGCTGGCCCAAGAGACCTACAGACGACGGCGGGATTAAGAGAGCATACTCTCGTGAGGTGACATACACTCGCGTCATGCAATCGATCGATGAAGATACGACCACGCGCTCCACGCGTTTGCCGCTCCGTGCGTTTGCTGATGCTCGTCTGCGCATGAGCGAGTAAGTGAATGAGTGGACGCACCTCGGAGCGACTGCGGAATGCCGTCGCCGTCTGCGTCTTGTGCGAGCGCTTCGAGCGCTTCAAGCAGTCGCGATGCGCTCGTGCGTGACGCGGCGGCAGTCGACGCACTGTCGTCGCTCGTTGCAATGCTCGCGCGGTCGTCGCCGTCGACTGCGCCGTCACTCGCGGTGCTCCCAGCGCCGACGCTCAGACGTCCTTCGCGTGCACTATGTGCGCTTGCGCTGTCGCGCATGGCCGCAAACACTTGCTGCGCAAACGCATCGTCGTCGTGGTCGTCGACGTCAAATGACCGGTTCAGGTCGTCGCTCGCGTCGCTCATGCTCGCGTTTGGTTGTTGCTGTTGCGGTCAAGTGTCGTCGCTTGTTCTCGTTACTAGTGCGTCACTTGAGGTGCACACTGCGAGACGCGTACTCGTCACACTCACACGCACACAAGCGCAGCGTTCTCTTCGTCACACAAGCGGCGCTCGTTGCTGCCGAGGTCGTCGTCGATGCTGGTCGAAGAAAACGAGCTTTGACGATCGAGCGATCAAGTGACTTGAGTTCGCTATGCTACAAATGATGTGGTCTTACACAACATTAGTGTGTCCCACATGTACGTTTAATGTGTCTCTCATAGTAATGTGTTAACGGTGCCACTTCAACTGCCACTGCTTCTGCGTTGTCTTCGTGATGCCACGACCAGTGTTAAAGCGCAGCGATCTCTTCAATATCCTTGGGCGCCTGGAGCGAGCTCGCGAGGGCGAGCGCAGGGAGATCCTCAAGAGTGCAGAGCTGGAGTTGAACGTGAGACTCAACACGATCGAAGTACGCGTGAGCCGAGAGTTGGCGATCCGCGCACGCCGCAGCCAGATGTTGCTTGCGAGACGAGCAGCAAGTGCTGCCGGCAGCGTCGTGCAACGTGCGATCGGCGATCGGCGACGACCACAACAGCGACCAAGACGGAACAAACTCGAGCGACGAGCAGCACGACACTTTCGCGGAATGCGAAAGTGACTGCGACTGCGACGACGAACGTGAACACGAACCCGACGACTGTGCGCACGAGGTGCAGGGAGAAGCGCAGGCCGCATGCAGCCGAGCGAGCGCCGCTGAGCGTCAGCCGCCAGAAGGGCATTGTATTGCGTGTGGCTACGACGGCGCCGTGTTGCTCGCCAAGCTCAAGCAGCTGGAGGTGGAGGTGGTGCAGCTCAGCTCCAACAACGCCAAGCTCAACGTCGACCTTCTCAACCAGCAAGTCGCCACAGCAGCAGCAGCAGTTCGCATGCCGCGGTGCACAGAACTGGACTGGCACGGGTGTGATGCACGACGTCGAGGTCGGTCTCGCGACGAACGACCCAGGTGCAGTTGGTGGTGTCGCCGCAGTGGTTGAGGCACTTCGGCCATACACACAAGAACTAGATCAAGAGGAACTCAAGCAGCGACGAGTCCTCCCGTGTCAGTGCTGCAAGTGCAACCGGCGGAAGCAACAGCGTCCGTCGACAGCGAGCGTGACCACGAACAACTGACGTAGTTCTTGTCGAATGCGTACGTGGCGTCTCTTCTACTAAGTGTAGCAATACATGTGATGCGTACGAACTCGCTCGACTGATCTTGTAAGCTGCAAGTAGAGTTCCTTGCTGGCACTCACTATCAACTCAACTCTGTTGCTCTCGAGTTCTTCATGTACAAGCGGCATCGGTTGGTCTTCTTGACAAAGGGACTCTCTAAGAGCATTGCGTATGATCACCAGTGTCCCGCCCAGGGACTTGGATCGTTGTGGTCCAGGACACAGCCATGATTGATCGCATTGGGAACACACATGCTGGCTATCGCGTCGATGACGTCATTGTGGGCGTTGCGCAACTCGAGAGCAGCGCCGACTTGCGCTCGACACGCTCGCTCAAGCTCCACACACGAATGTAGGCGACGTCTCATTACTGTATACAGGAGCGGACACGAACTCCGACGACTGCCGACGACTGCGCACACTACACAAACACACTGCCCAAGCTCTTGCGAACCGAGCGGAGTGCGAACGCCACTTCAGGCGCCTTTGGACGATCTGCAGGCTCCAGCGCAAAGCAGCGGTTCGCCAGCGCTGCGATCGCAGCTGGACACGCTGAGCTGAGCGTCGGCGTGAGCTCGCCCATCGCCACACGCTGCAAGATCGCGACTTCCGCGAGCTGGTGGCCGTTCTTTCCTCGCAAGTCGGCGTACGGGATCGCGTGCGAGTCGAGCTCAAAGAGCAGGACACCGAACGAAAAGATGTCGGCCGGAGAGCCGTAGTCGTCGCTGCCTGCGATCACCTCGGGCGCGAGCCAGCGACTCGTGCCGACGCCCGCTGTCATCATGTTCTGCTCGCTCCGGTACCGCGAGACGCCAAAGTCCGTGAGCTTGGCGTGCATCAGGTTCCCGTGCTCAGCGTCTGGACTCGTGAGCAGCACGTTGCGCGACTTGAGGTCGCGGTGCACAAGCGGTGGGGCGAACGAGTGCACGTACACGAGCGCCTCAGCGACATCGATTGCGATCTGGAGCTTCTCAGGACTCCACTGCACCGAAACCTGCGGGTTCGTCAGGTACGAGCGCAAGTCGCCGCCGTCCATGTACTCAAACAGCGCCTGGAGGTCAGTCTCGGTGATCCACGTCACGCACCGAAGCGCGACGATGTTTGGATGACTCAGCGCTGCAACGAGCTTGATCTCTTTGATAAAGTCCTGCGTGCGCGCGTGGCTCACGTCGCTCTTGCGCAAGCGCTTCGAGACCAAGAGTTCGGTGTCGCGGAAGCGCACGAGCCAGGCGTCTGCGAACGCGCCGCGTCCGATCTTCTGCACATCCTTCACGTCGTTTGCGCTCACCTTGAGCGACACGAGATCTTGGTCGTGCCAGAGCGTCACGGTGCGGTCGAGCTCGTCGTGCTGGATACTGCTGCTGTAGTTGCTGTTGTCCTGCTTCGTCTTCTTCGCGCTGCCACTGGTCGTGTCTGTAGCTGTAGCAGTGACGTAGTCTGCACCGTCGTCCGGTCCGTCAGCCTTTGTCTTGCGGCTCCGGCGCCGGCGCAGGACAATGATGACCACGAGTGCGACGAGCACCAGCGCGGCAGCGATCCCACCAATGAGTGGCGCGATGCTCTGAGACTCTTTATCGCCAGTCGCTGCGTCCGTCTTCCCAGTCGTGTCCGTCGAGGCTGTCGGTGTTTTGCTCTTGTCCGTCGAGGTGCTCGAGCCTCCTGCCACCGTCGAGTCCGTCGTTATCTTAGTCTCCGAGTCCGAGAGCGTCGTGAACGCCTTCGTGAGCGTCGGGAACTTGAAGCTCCCGTCGCCCGTTACGCACTTCTCCGCCGCAGTGCACGGCTTGCAGAGTTGTGAGTAGCCCACGCGCTTGCAGCCTGTGCCTTTGCCACATGACGCCACGCTCTTGTAGCACGGTGGGTTGGACTTTGCGAGCTCCGCTGGCGTCGGTAGCGGCTTGAAGGCTGCTGCGACTTTCGGGTTCACCTGCGACGACCCCGTCTTGAGATTCGCCGCGTAGGTATCGAGCACCTTCTGCGCTCGCGCGGCGTTTGCTGTCTCGCTGAGCGGATCCATCCAGAACTTCAGCGACGTCAAGAACGTCTTCTTATCAGCGTCGAGCGAGAACTCGACGTTGCCTTGACTCGCTTGGCACCACTGCGAGAAGTTTGAAAACGGCGTCTACGTCGCTTCGTTCACGATGCTCGTGATGCCCACGACGTCGTCGATCGGGACCCAGCCGAGGATGTTGTACGCAAACGTGCACTCGACGCTGTTCGGCGCAACGCCGACACGGCACAAGCCATTGCGCGTGCTCTCGCGACAGGCCTCGGTCTTGGTCGCCCAGCTCTTTGTCGGACACGTGTTTGGAAATGAGAACCAGTACGTGTCCGGGTACGGCGCGCGGTCGTCCGTCGCTGCCTTGGTGCTGCCGACGAACGGACCCAGGTTGGGCTGCCCGTTGTCGCCGTTGAACTGGTAGCACGTCACTGGGATCTTGTCCGCAGCACTCGGTGTGCACCGGCCGCTGTCCATCGCGATGTACGGACCGTACTCGGGCGTCTCCCAGTCCGCCTGGAACTGCGCGATAGTCTCGTTCGTCTGTGCGATGAGGATCTCGTAGAATACGATGTTCGCCGCCTTTGACTTGCGCTCGCAACGATTCGACGAGCCCCGTGTCGCCACGTTGACCATCTCGGCCTGCACGTACATGAGCGCGCCTTCGACGCTCACTGTGACCATCGAGTCGAGACCATTGAGGTAGCCTGCGTCGAGCTTGCCTCCGCCAAAGACCGAGACCAGCAGACCTTCGACGAGAATCGGCGAGTCGCTCTGCACACGCGCGTGCACGACGCGAATCGGCTCCATGTGGTACGCGTCTGCCGTCAGTGTCTGCTTCAGCGTGCTCGTAGACATTGCGCCGCCGCACTTGTGCCCTGCGATCGCAGTGGCGTCGAGGCGAGCGAACTGGAAATGAGCGCGAGAGTCACAAGTGGTCACGAAGAGCCGCGCGTATTTGTGGAAAACCCTGTCCAATGGGTTCAGTTGACAACCGCCTGAATTGGCTCGGTATCTCGGTATCTCGTATCGGAGTTATGATAGTGACAAAATCGCGGTTGACTCATGCTGCTGCAACAGCGACCAAGGAAACGAAGGAGACCGAGACCGCTGTCCCTGCATTGACCAAGCTGCTGCTAGGTCGCTGTCTGTCTCGCCACTATCAAACGAGCTTAACCTCCAACCAATAACCGAGGACGAGTGCTCGTGCAACGAGATACTCACAACGAGTGCAAAGAAGAGATGATGCGTCATTGTGTGTCATTCGAGCGTCAATGGGAGATAGCGAGCACACACGGCGCCGTGCGTGTTGGCTATCGAGTCTACTTAGAGGCGGCTGAAGCTCGGGTTCGCCGTAATGCGCGCACGGAGGTTCTCCGCGATCTTCTCGACGAACTGATGGACAACACACAGAGCATAGCAAGCAGTCAATACCATCGCCTAGACAAGCGCATCCAGTCGTACGTTGGTTGGCATGCGAGCGTACCTCGAACGTGTTGAGGTAGTGCGCGCGCGTCATCTTGTCTTCGTAGATGAGCAGCGCGAGGTCCTTCGTGATCACGCCGGCCTCGACGCTCTCGATGATGACCGACTCAAGCTCTTCGCAGAAGAGCTTGAGCTTGTCGTTGTTGTCGAGCTTCGCGCGGTGGAGCAGCCCGCGCGTCCACGCAAAGATCGACGCGATCGAGTTCGTGCTCGTCTCGCCGCCCTTCTGGTGCACGCGGTAGTGGCGCGTGACCGTGCCGTGCGCAGCCTCGGCCTCGACAGTCTTGCCATCCGGCGTGAGGAGCACCGACGTCATGAGACCGAGCGAGCCAAAGCCCTGCGCGAGGATGTCGGACTGGACGTCGCCGTCGTAGTTCTTCGTGGCCCAGACGAAGCCGCCCTTGGACTTGAGGCACTGCGCGACCATGTCGTCGATCAAGCGGTGCTCGTACCAGATCCCGGCGGCCTTGTACGCCGCCTCGTACTCGCGCACGTACATCTCCTCAAAGATGTCCTTGAAGCGGCCGTCGTAGCGCTTCAGGATCGTGTTCTTCGTGCTCATGTACAGCGGCATCTTGCGCGCGAGCGCAAACTCAAAGCACGACTTGGCAAAGCCCGTGATCGACTCGGCCGTGTTGTACATGCCCATGGCGACGCCGCCGTCCTCGTGCTTGAAGTCGTACACGTTGTACTCCTGTGGAGCGCTGCCATCTTCCGGGTGGAACGAGATCTTGAACGTGCCTTTGCCGCGCGCGACAAAGTCAATCGCCTTGTACTGGTCGCCGAACGCGTGGCGGCCGATGATGATTGGCTCCTTCCAGCCCGGCACGAGCTTCGGGATGTTCTTGCAAATGATCGGCTCGCGGAAGACCGTGCCGCCGAGCTCGTTCCGGAGCGTGCCATTCGGGCTCAGCCACATCTTCTTGAGCTTGAACTCCTCCACGCGCTGCTCATCCGGCGTGATCGTCGCGCACTTGATGCCGACGTTGTGCTTCTTGATCGCGCGCGCAGCTTCAAGCGTCACCTCTGCTCGCAAAAGGCAGCAGCAATAGACGATCGTGATGCCCGTGCGCGTCAGTCCACTGCCCAGTGGCTGCGGTGGAGTGAACGGTGAGCAAGACAAGCGCAGACGTGACGCGTACCGTCGTTCGTGGCGTCGCGGTTTTCGAGGCCGAGGTCGTAGTACTCGATTTGGAGGTCAAGGAACGGCAGAATGAGCTGCTCGCAGACACACACACGACGCACGCGTTGTCAGTCGACTGTGCTGACACACACACACACACATGCAGCAACGCTCAAGCCGGGCGCACCTTTTCGCGAATGTCCTTCCAGATGATGCGCGTCATCTCGTCGCCGTCGAGCTCGACGACCGGCTTGTCGACCTTGATCTTCTGGAACGTGCTCATCGTGGCAGGTGGAGGTGGCGGTGGTGGCAGCAGCAGCGGTGGTCGCAGACGGCGAGAAAGAGGAGGCGATGTGAGCGAGAGGTGGCGAATCGCGTAATGAGCGCACTCGCAGCAGCAGCAGTAGCAGCCGTGGCAGCAGCGCAGAACCGTTGCATCACTGCCGCGGGTGCTGCTGCGTGGCGGCGCCGTCCGTCGTCGTCCGCATACACGCAATGCGCACTATACAAGCCACTCACATTCACGGCATGGGAAGACCGGCAGTATGCACGCCGACGAGGTTTTGACCGCCAACAGCACATTCGCGTGCATACCTCCGCTGTGCATCGCGCGCATAAACACCGACACTTGGAATTTGAAGCAACGCAACTCAGGACGAAGTTCAACATGCATATCAGCAACTGGATATGCATGCACAAAACCATCTTTGAGAGACGCGCGCAACAGCAAGCTCGACTGGCACAAGTCGGGTGGATGAATGAATGGCTCTCGAACGCACACGTACGAGGACATGTGTGCGTGCATGAGCGAGGATCGCAGCGTGCGTCGCACACTCGTTTGCGCTCACCGCCAGCGCCAAGCACCAGTAGCAGCGTGCAGTGTCGAATGCCGTCGTGCGCTTCAATGTGGCCATCGCGCGCATGCGCGTTGGACCAAGCGCGCACACACACACGAGTGCGTTGACCTTCTCTAGTCGTGCTTGTCAAACGCATCCAAGCAGCCTCTGATGCGCGCGCGCTCGCTCGTTCATTCCTAGCGTTTGGTCGCTGAAGCTATGGCCACATTGTTGTCGTCGTCGTCGACGGCGTCGTCTCAGTCGCCGCCGCGCCAAGCAGCAAAGCGAGCGCGTGCCTCATGGAGAGATGTAGACGACCTGTGCGCGACTGGCGCCGTTCCATCTTCCTCGGTGCACGAACGCACGAATGCTCGCTCGCTCGGACACGACAACATTCGCGACAACGACGTCGACGACGCGAGTCGCGAGCAGCACGTCTGCCGAGAAGATGTGGCAGCTTTTCGTGCAGCAATGATCAGTCACGGCGGCCTCGATTCAGATTCCGCCGTGAATGCTCAAGTCGTGACGCCGGCGACGCGACAGCTTGAATTTGAGACGGCACGTGATTGGCTACTCGACCGTTTGTGGGCCACACCACAATAAAGCGATTCGTAAACATTTTCTCAACAAACAGAATCACTTTACATAGTAGAATCAAGACTACATTGATACTAGTTGATATCCGCTCGTTTGATAATCCCAGTTCAAATATTCATCACAAAGCTATCAAATAGCGGCAATCTTTGTGGGCCACAATTCTCGTACTATTTCGGACGTTTTAATTGTCATTACACAGAGTAGTACCGTAACCCACATGCGGCCAAAACTACAGCCAATTCGCTGATCTTGCTCCACATCCAAGACTACCTTCGCGTCGTACTGCGAATATCTGTGCGCACTCGCGGCAAACTGCGAGATGCAGTCGCTCATGTTGCTCTTGATCATGTAATGTGCATGTCTGTCGAGGAGTGAGTGGAACCGCACTGAGTAAGTAGCACAAGAAACCATGCTTCAAGACCCTCGACAAGGTCAATGTATGCAGTGAATGGCTCAGTGCGTCACAGCGCCAAGTTAAGAAGTCTTCGTATGCCGAGTCGATGTTACTTTCACTGCTGTCTGTTGTTACTGCTGTTTGCATTGCCAAAGAGTTCTTCTTGTGGATTGCTCGCTCTGACATCGTTGTCGCTGTCGTTGTATCATCGACAGACATCTTCCCCTCCTCGTGGTCGTCTCTACCCGCTAGACCAACTTTGCCGTCGATGCGATGAATCGCTTGTTGGTTTGCTACCAGCAGCGATCATAGCAGTTGAGTCTGTTGTGAGAACAAGCGTTTGAGTGTGTGTGTAGTGATTGCAGCAGCGTTCGAGACTGTAGCAATGGAGTGTTGCTGCTGCTAGGATGTTGTTGTCGTGGTCTTGACCGCATTCGTGGAGCGATTCACGACGTAGTGCATGTGTGTGGTCGCAGTAGTGATATCATGGACTGTGCTGCTAACCTCCACTGCAATGCGATCGCTTGCTCTTGAGTTTTGGACTTGTGCCCTTGGACATGAGCTCTTGGCTCGAGACAGCGCTTCACTGCTTCATGTGACTGCAGCAAAGATAAGAGTCAAGTCTCTAGGATGTTGTTGTTGTCCCTAGCAGTGGCTCGAGCAACAAGTGAGCGCATGCGAATACAAGCACAACCTCTTAGCATCTCGATAGCGCTAGATATGCACCAGGTCAAAGCAAGCAAGCAAGGTGAACAACCCAAACAAGCACGACGAGCAATGAAGTCGCTTGATCGAGCTGAATGGCTGGCTGACTCGAGTCGGCTTTTGCCAAGTACCAGCACTCACGATCATGTACACCTGCACACAAGCGATGCGATTGACCATTCATGAGAGAGTATCACACTCAAAAGGATATTCACAAATTTTCGACTCGCTTTTGTGACCAATCTTTCGTTGCTATCACGCTATGAAGGATCTTCTGCAAACACCGTCGCACCATCACTCACACTTTCGCACCAACTGTACCCAACTGTCGGCTTCGACAACTCTAGCTCGATGCAACTGAGATCGCACCACACATGCACAAGGTCAGTTGTCCTTTTGCCAACTCGCACGCACCCAGCCAGTCCGCAGGGTCGATCTCCTGACAGCCAGTGCTCGTGTTCTCCTTCTCCACGTCGCTACAACACACACACACACACAACAGACATGGTCGCGCCAAACTCGCTCTTCTGCCAAGTCTGCTTCGACGAGATCCCGGTGCGAGCCGACGCTGTGACGCAGCTCTGTGGTGCAGCCTGTCCCGCTGTGCTCTGCACGAGCTGTCTCGTCGGCCACGTCTCGAGCGCGCTCCAAGTCGGCTACGTCGGCGCTCTCCCGCGCGTGCGCTGTCCGATCTGTCTCGTGCCGATGCACAAGTCGCAGTGGAGTAAGTTTGTACGCGCGAGCACGCGCACGCCCGACGGCAAGCGGTTTGTGCTCGAAGAGTACGTGCGGCTGTGCCAGCAAGCGTGCTCGTTCCAGACGCCGTGCTGCCACAACCCGGCGTACGTGCACTTGCCGAAGCGCTATCGCCCCAACAAAGACAAACACCTCGTGTGCAAGATCCGGCGGTCGCAGATCCCGTTGCTGCGGAAGAAGTGCCGGCAGTTTGGTCGCCACCGCATCTCGCCGCGCGACCTCATCACGTACATCGCCGACACGTTCCCAGACCGGCGGCGCGAAGTGGTCGAAGCCGTGCTCGCGCGCATCGACGACGAAGAGCGCCGCGCGACGCTGCTGTTGTCGTACCACTACGCAGTCGACCGCACGGTCAAGACGACTTGCTGCGACTGGACGACGTGCTTCAACTGCAAGCGCTCCGTCAGCGCCGACAGCAGCGCGTGCCGGTGCGAAGACGAGGACGAAGAGATCGACGAGGACTCGGAGCTCGTGCAGTGCCGCAGCTGCCGCGCGACGCTCATCAAAGTCGACGGCTGCGACGCCGTGCAATGCATGTGCGGCTTTGACATGGACTGGGCGAACGAGCTCACGTACCGCCGCAAGCAGCAGCAGCAGCTCTTGCCAGTCGACCCGTTCGACACGACGGTCTTTGCCGACTGGGTCACGTGGCACGACTGTCTCACTGACGTCTTCCACGACGTCTGCACGACTGTGCGCGTCAAGATGCAGCTCACACGCTTGTGCAAGACGCACGCAGGTTTTGTGCCAGCGCTGCGGCAGTTCATCTGGTGGCGCCGCTTTCAGCGCATGCAGCGCAGCGACGAGACGCAGCGCGCGGTCCGCACGGCGTATATCAACCGCGTGCTCGTGCCTCGACTGCAGCCAGTGCTGCGTCAGTACATCTCGCAGCGCCGCGTGACGAAGCTCTTGGCTGAGCTCGAGACAACTGTGCGGCGACGAGTCGTGGACGCCGAGATCGCGCGGCAGCGAGACGTGCTCCAGCGCTTCGTGTCAGTCGCAGTCTCTCAATGGCGGCGGCGCGCTGCAGTGGTGCAGCTCAAGCACATGTTCTTCTGGACGACGTACGCTGCGAGTCACGCGAGCGAACAGCAGGCGCTTGAGCGCGAAGAGCGTGCGTTCCTGACGCAGTTCAACGTCTGTGCAGCAGCATAGAGCAGAGCCAGTGCTGTTGTGTGTGCTATCAAGTGAATGAACAAGTGAACAAGTGAACAAGTGAGTGCCATCGATCCATCCGTGGCATCTCAGTGCTGCTATAAGTGCAAACACAAGATGGCGGGGTGCATCGCAGCGCTATGGCTGAAGTGAGTGAGTGAGTGAGTGAGTGGTGAAGCTGGTGCATCCATCGGTGCTGCTTGACAAAGACTGGCGTGTCGAGCACTTTGGCTGACAGCGATCTGAGTATGACGTCGTGCTAGCTGTGCACTCGCTCGCAAACACGCACCAGCACTCGTGCCTTCTCATGTGCGCGGCATGCTTGTAGTTCACGAGTGTGCGAGCCACTCTGCACAACATCGAGTCGCTCCACGACACCACCACCAACAAACAAGAACAGTCCTTGCACTTGTGTGCAAATGACGCAACTCAGACAACGTGCTGCTGTACACTTTCTCAAAGACACACTCCGGAAGCTGCGTGCAGTGCGCAGTTCGTGCTCGTCATGCGCCACTTGTGCGCTTTGTGTCCTCGGTCAGATGTCGTTGGAGCAAGCTTGACGTCTGCATCAAAGCGAGTGCAGCGGCGGAGAGAGAGAGATGCCATGCGCACACGTAGTCCGCGCCATCCAGCAGCTTTGAGCGAGCTCGATAGCGACGAGAGGACACGCATCCTCTGCAAGGACGTCCGCGACAAGGTGTGAGCACTTTCGAACTTCAGAGAAGTACCATCGAGCGGTCGTGCGTCTGTGTGTCTGAGCAAGAGCAAGAGCAAGAGCAAGAGCAAGAGCAAGAGCAAGAGCAAGAGCAAGAGCAAGAGCAAGAGCAAGAGCAAGAGCAAGAGCAAGAGCAAGAGCAAGAGCAAGAGCAAGAGCAAGAGCAAGAGCAAGAGCAAGAGCAAGAGCAAGAGCAAGAGCAAGAGCAAGAGCAAGAGCAAGAGCAAGAGCAAGAGCAAGAGCAAGAGCAAGAGCAAGAGCAAGAGCAAGAGCAAGAGCAAGAGCAAGAGCAAGAGCAAGAGCAAGAGCAGAGCAAGAGCAAGAGCAAGAGCAAGAGCAAGAGCAAGAGCAAGAGCAAGCCTGAGACTAGCTAGCGTCCATGAACCAAGTCTAGTCGACTCGAGTCCATGACCATGACCATGAACCAAGTCAGAGACTACCTGGCCAACAAGAGTCGATCCATGACTATGAACCAAGCCTACGTCTAGCATGAGGCTGTAAATGATCAAACGAGCCGTGCAATTGTAGCAATTTGCGATCTTTTACAATCGAGTTCGTGCAATTGCGAGCGACATGATGGCGCTTTTCGAAATAACAGGTTGATTGGCAAGTGGGTACAACTCTCTCAAGCAAGAGCAAGCTCACAAACGAGAGAGAGAGCGAGAACATCGCACACACGCTCTCGCTCTCGCTCCGTCGCGACACCAAGACGCAACGACTACCGCCATGACCGACAGCACGAACAGCAGATCTCCGAGCGCTGCTGCTGACGACGACGCTGCGCCTACTGCTCCTACAGCGACAGCTACGACTTCTGCAACACTCGCACGACTGCTCACTGCTTGTCGTGGCGGCGACGAGACTGTGGCGCGCGAGCTGCTGGGACAGCACCCAGACTTGCTCGACACGAGAAGCGACTCGAACACACCAGGCATCAAATGGCCCGATACAGGTGACACGCCACTCATTGCAGCTTGTCGGCACAACCACCTCGCGCTCGTGACGACGCTGCTGCAACTCGACGCGAATGTGAATGGCACCAAGGAGAACGGCAAGTCGCCGCTGCACGTGGCGGCGATTTACGGCTTTCGAAGTATCGTACGAGAGCTGCTTGAGCACGGCGCAGACGTGGACATTGTCGAGAACGAACAGATGTCTGCGCTGTACGTCGCAGCGCAAGAGAACCACGTCAGTGTCATGGCCGAGCTGCTTTCGCACGGCGCGAACATCGATCTCGCCGAGTTTGAAGGCTGGACGCCGCTCCACATCGCGTCTCAGAACGGAAACCTCGGCGCTGTCGTGTGTTTACTCGCACACGGCGCGAACGTGAACGCCATCAACTTGAGTGGCCGCACGCCGCTCCACATTGCGGCGCAGAATCTCCACCACGACATTGTCGTAGAGCTGCTGCAGCACTCGGCAGACGTGCATGCAGCCAATGCGCTTGGCATTGTGGCGCTCCACTCGGCGACAATCCCGAACGGTGAGCGCATCATTAGGACGCTGGTGGAGCACGGAGCGAAGGTCGACGCTGGGACGAAGAGCAACTGGACAGCGCTTCACTATGCGGCCGAGGATGGACACATCGACGTTCTGTTGGAGCTGCTCGCGCTGGGAGCCCGCGTCGAGACAGCGACAGTGGACGGCTGGACAGCGTTGCACGTTGCTGCTAAGCACGGACAGTACGAGGTCGTCACAGCGCTGCTCAAACGCGGCGCGAACGTGAATGCGACTGCGAAGAGTGGAGAAACGCCACTGTCTGTTGCCGCGATGTCCGGCCGCACAGACGTCGTGAAGCTTCTGCTGGCACACGAAGCGGACGTCGACGCTGTATACGATCTCGGCACAACCGCTGTAAGCGCCGCCGCTCAAATGGGCTTCAGGGACGTCGTCGCAGTCCTCGCAAGACATGGCGCAAACCTGGACGCGAAGGATTGGAACGGCCTAGCGCCACTCGATTTCGCTGCAATGCACGGCTATGACGGGGTCGTCGCAGAGCTGCTTGCGCACGGTGCCGACGTCCGCGGAGGACGTGCAAGCAACTCGACGCCGCTCGTGTACGCCACTTCAGGTCAGCACGCCCACATCGTGATGCAGCTGCTCGCCCATGGCACGTGCGACGGAAAAGAAGAAGCGTTGTGTCTGGCGGCCGAGAACGACCTCCACGACATTGCAGCAGCACTCTTGGCGCACGGCGCAGATGTGAATGCTCCACGGCAGGCAGACAACCGGACAGCGTTGTTTCTCGCCGTGCGCGCGCGGTATTACGACATGGCGAAGCTGCTTCTGGCGCACGGCGCATACGCGAATGCAGCTGATAACCGCGGTTCAACGCCGCTCATTGTCGCTGGGCACGTTGGTGACTCGAGCCTTGCAGCTGAGCTGCTGCAGCACGGCGCTGACGTGAATCACGCGCAGCTGGACGGGCACACTCCGCTGCACGCTGCGGCGCACGGAGGAGACCAAGAGGTCGTGCGGATGTTCTTGGCTGAAGGAGCGATTGTGGACGCAACTATGACCGACGGGTCGACGCCACTGCACCTCGCCGCGCGATATGCCCAGTCGGATGTGGTCGCGCTGCTGATTGCGCGCGGCGCCTGTGTGAACGCTGTCATGAGTAGCAGGAAGACGCCACTGCTCCAAGCGGTGCGCTCTGGCAACTACACCGTTGCCGCCGAGCTGCTGAAGCACGGAGCGGATCCGGAGATCCGTGAGCAGGCGAGCGGCGACACGTTCCTGTATGTTGCAGTTCAGCGAGGCAGGGGCTTTGACGGCGTCGTGCTCGAAGTCATACGCAATGGTGCGAACGTGGATACGGTCCATCAGCGTGGCGAGACACCGCTTCATGGTGCTGCACGGGTCGGTCGCTTGGAAGTCGTGGCAGCGCTGCTGGCAGCTGGCGCGCGTCCGGACGCATTGGACGAGGACAACCGAACACCACTCGACTGTGCGCAAGCAGCGAGAGCGCACAGAGATGTTGTCGCGATGCTCTCGGCGCTTTCAGTAAAGGTAGGGCGTGGAAGCAGCTCACTCGTCTGATCGAGATATGATGGACGAAGTGTGTGAGTCTGCGTTGTGTCGCCAAGGCTGTGCTTGTGCTGTGATACACAGTAATCGAGCGCATACTCAATACGAGCTAGCTTGATGCCGTGCGTTATGAACGAACAAGCAAGCACCTTGGTACAGTACGTCAGCATCAGCTCGCGCTTGTTGTTGTTGTTGTTGTTGTTGTTGTTGCGCTCGCATATGTGTGTGAAGACTCTGTATCTATTCTCTTTTGCATTGATGGCGTGGCTAGCTCCCCGACGGACGGTGCGCACCATATCGAGCAGATGCATGCATGCATGCGAATCTGACAGCAGGCACCATGTGTACACAAGATGACGAAGCACTGCGTGCGTGCGCGATACGCCTGCTACTCGCGAGTCATTTTGTGCAACATCGAGATGTGCGTGCTGGAGCAGCAACAGCAAGAAAGATCTGTGCAGTTGTATGCAATACTCAGCACAGTAACATGCGATTCGAGAGACTCGAACACGACTAGACAAATGAGATCGCAGTGTTGCGATGGCCACTCTCGAAGAAGCAGCCGAGGTGTCTTCAGCCGCAACGAACTGAAAGCATCATAGTGTCGTATGCATCCGAGCCAGTCTTGATAGGTCGTAAGCGACATCGAGATGCACTGCGTTGCGATGCTCGTGAGCACGCACAGCCAACGCGGAGCTGTTGTCGACGAGGCGAGGAGAGCAGTGTTTGTTGTAGGCGACATGACACCGACGCTTTTTCTCATACTCGACGGACTGCAGGATACGAGATATCAATACACACTCACACATCTTCGCGACCTTTCGAGTGCTTGATCGCCATCACATCGCTGTCGCCAAGCGATCAAGCGATCAAGCGATCAAGCATTGAAGCGATCGAGTACTCAAACACTCTAGCACTCGAACACGCAAGCACTCGAGCGTTCAAGCACGCAAGGGACCTATCGACGCTGATGGCGAGTGTCTTGCGGCAGCTGAGCACGCCTCTCTTGCACGACGACTGCGGCGCGGACAGCGACGACAGTCACCTCGACCCATCCAAAGCGACGACGACGACGAGTGCTTGCACACGACTGTGCTGCGAGTGGCTCTGCACGCGTCAAACGACTACATCACCAACATCAACATCAGCAGCAACAACAACAACAACGGTAGACGCCGACGCGACGACGGCACATAAGCGTCGCACTGCCACTAGAGCTGCTCCTTCGCCATGCGCGACTGCTACGACTGCTACTGTCGTCGATAGCGCGTCGATTGCAGTCGCGTATGAAGCCCAGCACATACTCCTCGAGCTCCGCGCGCTGCACCCCGTGCTCTTGGCAGCTACGATTGCTCTGGCGCTCGGCAGTATCGCAATGACACTCACAGAGCTGAATCACAGTCGCGTCTGCTTCCTGACAACACCGCCACAACAACTCGAGCAAACAACCATCCCACTCGCACATCGCCAGCAACAAGAGCAACAACAAGGGCAACAGCAAGGGCAAGAGCAACAACAACAAGAGTCGCAGCTGTCGCAGTCGTACTTACAGCATTTGCTGCTCGCACTCGCGTCATCGTCGTCAACAATGGCGCCTACAGCTCAGTGCGAGTTGTACTACAGCCCTGCACTCGCACTCGTCGAAGACACACGCGGCGCACCCGACATCAAGATCGTAGAGCTCGTCGCTGCGAGCACACGCAACTCACTCGAGCCGTTGCCTGGAGACGGTGGTGAGAGAGTGAGAGCACTGTCGCTCGATAGCAGCGCTGAGACTGCTGCTGCTGCTGCTGCTGTGACTCTTGCTAGTAGTGGCAGTCGTGGCACTGCTGCAACCAGCGACATCGACATGTCTGAAGCGCTTGATGGTAGCACAACGTCTGTGCTAAAGCCACCATCAACAACGACACCACCGACAACGGTAACAACACCGACAATGGCAACGACAGCAACGACAACAACACCGACAATGGCAACGATGTCAACAACACCAACGCCAACAACGATGGCTACAGTCATGACGTTCACGGGCGGATGGTCGCTGCCGAACTCGCTGATGCATATCTTCAGCTCGTCGCTGCTGTCGCTCTTGCTGCTCTTCCTTGTGATGGCACCAGAGACAGCGCTGCCTGTGTCTGTGTGGACACTCGCACTCGCTCCGTTCCTTGCAGCCACTGCACTCGGTACGCTGCACATGCGTTAGGAGAGAGTGATCGAGCGAGCGATTGAGCGATTGAGCGATTGAGCGAGCGATTGAGCGATGTGTCTGACGGACGGACTGACTGACGACGTCACTCTCACAAGTACACACTGACTGACGTCTCGATGTGGATCGTGTGGTATGTGTTGCGTGTGGTGTCACGTGACAATGGTCGCGTGTGTGTTGGTGCGTGCGGCTGACTCGCCATCAGATGTCGCGACGCTGCGGCACTGGAAGCGCACTGCATGCAGAGTGCTCGAGCGCGAACTGCTCGCGTTCTACGAAGACGCCAGCAGCAACAGCAACACCAACAGACTCACTGTGCTTGCTACCACCAGTGCACTTGGTCCAGACGCCAGCGCAACAAACCGACACTCGATCAACACCACCAACACCAACACCGCCAGCACCACCACGATGCACGCAGCGCAGTGCTCACTTGCGCGGTACGAAGCGCTCGCTGTCTTCCACGGCGCGCTCGTCGGCGCGCTGTTGCTCCTGGTCGCGTTGCGTCGCCTGCAGCAGCAGCAACGCAGACGTCTGCGAGCATCGGGAGTATCAGAGTGCGACCTGCTCGAGGCGCCATCGCTGCACGCACCACCACTGCACGCACCATCGCTGCACGCTCCATCGCCACTATCTCTGCATGCGTCAATACCACTGCTACCGATGAAGATGCAGGCGCAGATGCATCGGTCGCGTGGGGACTCGTCCGGTGTCAGACTTGCGCAGCAACAGCAACAACAACAGGCGTGGCTTGTACACGAAGACATCGCAGCGCAGCACTCGTTTCGGAGACTCTGAAGGAGCGAGCGCTTGAGAGTGCGAGTGTTGCTGATGGATGAGCGACCGATCGATAGACTCAGCGACGCAAGAGCTAGTGGATCTCGAGCACAGTATGGCCGGAGAGAGATCACAACATGAGCGACAGCAAACGCACAGGCAAGATGCGACGTGGCTTTTGTGTCGACGAAGAGATGCGAGAAGAGAAGACACAAGCATTGCTTAGCACACGCGTTGTCACGTGCGCGCTCGATGCAGTCGCAACAGCCTACCTACACACACATGCACACACATGCACACTTGCAGACACACGCGCTGCTTGACAGACGGACCGTCCTAGTCGCGCGCATTGCCGCTCACGGCGCGACTGCACTGGAACGTGCAGTAGCAGAACGACGAGAAGATGAGCGCGAGGAGCGAGGCAAAGATGATCCAGCCGAACGGCGCCGGCACGAGCGCGACGATCGTGAGGAAGACGTTCACGAGCGGACCGGCAAAGATGATGAGCGCCAGGAACGCCGTGCAGATCATGCACGACGAGAACGCGCGGTAGAATTTGGGACCCATGAGCGCCTCGAGCACGTACAGCGGGTTCCACATCGCCGACAAGTGCAGCCGGTCGGCTGGCTCGGGCAGGAACGGGAAGTTGTTCGGCTCGCTCCGGCCCAGACCCGCTGCGCGCGCGTGCGCATGCGCGATCGGGAGGATCTCGATCGACACGAGGAGTTCGCCGGCGCGCACGCGGTCGCCAGTCGTCGCGTCGCGCGTCGTGAGCGTGAGCCAGCTCGCGTCCTCCGGGTCGTCACCCATGCCGAGGCGCTGCTTGACCGACTGCACGAGCGACTCAGCGCTGTCTTTTGCTTTGGAGCTCTTCGACTTCTTCTTCTTCGTCGTTGACGCGTGCTGGTGGCTGCTGTGCGCTGCGTCGCCGCCTGCGTCGCTCGTCGGGAGCGTGTCTTGCGACGAGAAGAAGCTGCTGACAGCGCTGATCGGGCCGCCGAGGAGCGGGATCTTGGCATTGTCGTCGTCGTCTGCGCGCGCGTCAATGTCGATCGAGACCGCCGAGTCCGGTGCTGCCGCGACACCGCCACGGTGCGAGTCAAACACAGACGACGAGCCCGTAGCGTACGCGCGCGTCGATGACGACGCCGTCGCTGGCGCCGCCGAAGCGCTCGAGTTGGCGCGCACGCCGCGCGTGCTGATCGGGAGACTGTCGGCGCCGAGGCCGCGCACCGACTTCTTCTTGGCAAAGACGTTCACGATCTGCTTCGTGCGGTACGCCTGCTTGAGGAACACGCTCAGGTCCACGACCGAGTCGGCGAGGCAGTCGTCGTAGAGCAAGTCCTTGTCCCACATCTGGAAGTGGAGGTACCCCTTGTCGGCTTCGCTGTCCGGGTCGATCGGGAGCTCCAAGTCGAACTTCATGCGCCAGTTGAACGACGCCTTGCCGTTCTTGGCGCGCCAGTGCGTGTCGGTCGACTGCGCCTTGTCGTCCTTGTTCTGGAGCCAGCACTTGACGAGCAGGTCGCTCAGGTCCGTGAAGTCCCCGGGTGTGACGTTCTTGGCCTTGTACACGATCACGCGCACTTCGAACTGCTGGATGGGCGGGAGCGAGATGTCCAGCGGCTGCACCTTCTTGATCTCGTGCGGCGTGAGGATGTCGACCCACAGCCGCAAGCTCCCCTGCGGCATCGTGCTCGACGGCGCAAACAGCGGACGCACCTCGAGCGGCTTGCGCTTCTCGTACGCATCGGCCGTGGCGCCAAGTGCCTGCCACTTGGAGCTGAACCAGCGGTCTTCGAGGTCCAGGAGCGTCGCGCCGACAAAGTCGTCACCGTCGACCGTCGTGCCAACCGACACGATGCCTTTGCTCAGGCCGTGCGGAATGCCGGGGATCGCAAAGAAGTCGTAGTCGAGGAGCTCGACGCGGAGCTCCGACGCGCCAGGGAGCTCGGCCTTGAACTCGTACATGTTGTGGAACTTGGGCGTGAGCGTCTCGACGCGGTGGCGATCGCGGTCGTTGAACACATGCGAGCGCTTGTGGCCGTCGCCGAGGCTCAGGCGCAAGTACGGGTCGCACTTGTTGTTCTCGTCCTTGGGCTGAATGTTCATCGCGTCGAGCACGTACACGCGCACGAGGTACGGCTGCGGGTTCAGGAACGACTCGAGGTCAAAGAGCGGCGGCTCATCGCGGCTGTTCATGACGCGGATCACGCCCTTGAAGCGTCCGACCGCGCGAAAGTCGACGCTCGAGCGCTTCGTGAAGAGCCCGTGGCGCACGAGGCTCGTGCCGCGGAAGAGCGAGTACGTCTCAAACGGCGTGTCGAGCTCTTCTTCGAGCGTCCCGTCGACGACGCGACGGTCACGCATGTAGTGCGGGATCTCTTCCGCGTAGTCGCTCTCGGCGCCAGTCGTGTAGAGCTCTTCGAGGAGCTCCGACGTTGTCGTCCGAAGGGGCAAGACGCCAGCGCCAGTGTCAGCCGGCGCAGCATCCTCGCTCTTGGACTCGTCCGCAGCGTCAGTCTCGGTGCCCGATGCGCTCGCATCCGACTTGGCCTTCTCGCGCGCGACCTCGACTGGGAGCGTCCCCGGGAACGCCGTGAAGTCGTCCGAGCGCTCCAAGTACGGGTTCCCAGTGTAGAGCTTCCCGCCCGGTTCCTGGTAGAGCGGGTTCGGCTCGCCATTCGAGTACCGGAGCTTGCGGCTCAAGTCCACGGCGCAGACACCGAGGAGCGGCTTGTAGAAGCCACCGAGGAGCTGGTCGTACACGCTGATGTTCAAGCGCGGCGCAAAGAGCGCGTCGATCGGGAGCGTCACGGGGATCACGATGCGCTCGAGGAAGTTCGGGTTCCGTCCGCTCGGCTTGGACGACGGGTTCGTGAGCTTCGCGACGTTCGTCTTGGTCACTTCGCCGATCTCGAACTTGACAAACGGTGTGTTCACGGGCATGAACCCGAGCGGCTGGAGCCCGCGGCACCCGAGCGCAATGATCTCGAGGAACTTCTCCTCCATCTGCGGACGAATCGACTCGGGTGGCTCGACGACTGCGCCAGGCGTGTCCTTCTTGATCAAGTCGAACGACAGCAGGAGCTCGCCTTCCGTGTCGCCCTCCTTCGTGTAGCAGATCGGGTACCACTTGGGCCGCGGCGGCGCGTACTCACCGCTCGCGCGCATCTTGCTGTACTTGGTCGACGTGATGTGCGGGAAGTCGGTGAGGTTGAACTTGGCGCCACCGACGTAGTCGTCGGCGTCCCACTGGTCCCAGTCAAAGACCTGGAGCGAGACCTTGGGCAGGAACTCGAGGTCCTGCGGCAGCTCGACGTCGAGCACGACCGTCTCGTAGAAGCACGGGTCGCGCGTCGACATGCGCGTCGTGACTTTGCCGTCAGCGCCGGCGCACGTGATCTTCACGTACGGGTCCAAGAGGCCGTTCGAGTCGGCGGCAGGGAGGCTCCGGCCCTGGAACACGTGCACAAACAGCGTGTACTTCATGTACGCCGCGGTCTTGAGCGAGTGCTCGCGCCAGAGACGCGCTTGCTCCTTCTCAATGAGCGAGTCGCCGAACGACTCCTCCAAGCACAAGTTCATGAGGACGTTGCCAGTGAAGTCGTGGTCCTTGAGGTCGTCGAGCACGACGTCTTCAATGAGGCTCACCCACTGCGGCGCCGGGATCGCCTTGGCGTCTTTGAGCACACCAGGCGCAGCGAACAGCTCCTTTGCCGTGTACCGCGCGTAGCAGATGTACCGCTGCTCGCTGAGCTGCTGGCGCACGAGGTGCACAAAGATGTCGGGTACTTGGTCCAAGTCCGCTGGCAACGCCACGTCTGGGATGTCCAAGTACTGGTTCCAGTGGCAAATGCCGAGGACGTTCTCTGCGCGCGTGCTCCGCACGGCGTGCTTGCCTATCGAGATGCGGATCATCATGCGCGAGTTGCAGTTCCAGCGCGTCTTGCTCGCAAACTTGGGGATCTCCGTGCCGTAGAACAGCGCCGCGCGGAGGATGTACTTGCGCGTCTCGGGACGGACCGTCGCGCCCATGAGGTTGCGCGCGTGCGGCCGGTCGTTCACCGACTTGGAGCCGTCTTCGACGCGCATCGAGAGCAAGACGCGGCCGCGGTACGTACTCGCCTGTCCAGGGTGCTCGTTCATGAGCTTGCGCTCCTTGGACTCAATCACGTACCCGAGCGGCGGTCCGTACAAGTTGGCCCAGCGCGCGCGGAACTGCGTTGGGTACTTGAGCACATGGTTGAACTGGAACGGACGCAAAGCGTTCGCGACGAGCTCGTCGGCCGTGAGGTCCCAGTCCCAGACCGAGACAAAGATGTTGTTGCTCATGCACGGCAAGAGCACGGGGAACCACAGCTCTTGGTGGAACTCGACGTTGAGGTTCCCGCGGCCCTTGACAGTCACCTTCTTCGTCTCGAGCACGTCTTGGCCGGCAAAGTACACGCGCACGTACGCGTCGATGCCGCCCATGCGCATCATGCTCTTGTCCATGTCTGGCAAGTCCTCGGCCAGGAGCACCGTCACGACGAGGTAGTGCAGCGTCTGGCTCACACGCGGCGGAATGAGCACGAGCGAGTTGATGTCCTTCTTCGTCGCGATGTTCTCGTCCATCGGGTTCTGCTTGTCCTCGCTCGGGTCATGGAGCTTGAGCTTGTCGCCTGGACCGAGCACGACGATCGAGAGTAGCAAGTAGCCCTGGATCGAGTCGCTGTTGTTCTTCGTGTTGCCGACGAGCGCGACCCACTTGCGATGGATCTCGTGGTCCGGCTGGAAGTACACGTACGGAATGTCGACGACGAAGAAGCCGATGAGGTCGTCGAGGCGCGAGACGCCGTCTTTCGCGAGGAACCGCGGGCCGTCGGCGTCCAGGACGGAGACCTTGATGCTCCCTTGCTGCACCGTGTCCTTGTCCAAGTTCTTGTAGTTAAAGTAGAGGTACTCGTCAAAGACGCACGAGAGCTGCTTCTGCTTGACCATCGTGTGCTGGCGCTGGCCGAGGCACTCGATCGACACGACTGGGTCGCACAACCCGTTCGCGTCCATGGGCTTGAGGTCCCGCACTTCGATCACGCGCACGCGCACTTGGTAGTCGCCCGAGAGGAACTGGACATCCGAGAGCTCTTGGAACATCTTTTGGTGCTCTTCCTCGCGCAGCTTCTTCTCCTCCGCCGTCTCCTTCTTGAGCGGGTCGTCGTCAGCGTCGACATCGTCGTCGTCATCGTCACTGTCGTGGTCGTCATTCTCGGCGCCTTCGTCTTCGCCAGCTTGGACGTTGTCTTCGCGGCCGTCCTCCTCGGGTCCGAGGCTACTCCCGACGTTCCGGAGACCGCGCGTCGTCGGGATGATCGTCTCGTGGTCCAACTCGCCCTGCTCCAAGCTCGCGATCTTCCGATCGAGGTACTGCGTCTCGAGCGCCAAGCAGATCTTGCCGCGTCCGAGGTTCATCTTGCGCGACGGCGTGATGTCGCTGTAGACAACGTCGCTGCCAGCGCCAGTGGTCTTTGCCTGCGGCTCGAGCGCGAGCCAGAAGACCTGCTTGCCGCCGCCAAAGTGCTCCAAGTACTCGTTCAGGTCGAGGACGCAGCGCCCGAGAAAGTCGTTCGAGATCAAGTCGACGTCTTCGACAATGAGCTCGAGCGACTGCGGGCCGGACTTGTTGAGGTAGAAGTAGAAGCGCTGGCGCCAGCGCGGGTGGAGCGTCTGCTTCTGCGTGCGCGTGCGCTGCGACTGGTTCTTCGTGACGTGGACCTTCACGAACGGGTCGCTCGTGGCTTCGATGCCCGAGCCATCGAGCGCCAAGAGCCCCTTTGCTTCGAGGATCGAGACGACGAGGTAGTTCGGCTCGTGCAGCGGCGCTGCAGGGATCGCTGCAGCTGCAGCTGCAGCCGCATCGACGTTCGCAGTTGTTGTTGTCGTCGTTGTCGTGGTCGTCGCGACGCCTTCCGCGGTCGTCGTCGTCGTTACGACCTCCTTTGTCACTTCGCTCACGACTGCAGCTGTTGGCGGCGCTGCGACTGGCGCCGCAGTGGCCGGAGCACTGCCGCGCTCCTCAGCCAGGAACGTCGGCTCGTAGCGCGCTTCGACAAGGAGCGTCCCGAATTTCTACACACAAGTGACAGCACGTGAGCTCTACTACCCAGCATGCACAGGACGTCACAGTGCTGTACGAGGAGTCAGGCGTACCGGCTCGGAGCCTTCGCCGCGGTGGAGCGCGATAGTGTGCTCGACCGTCTCGTCGGCTTGCAAGTCCGCGATCGTGAGCGAGCCTTCGCCCAAGAGCTCGTCTTTCACGTCGCTCATCGCAAAGACCTTGAGCGCCACGATGTCACCGAGTGGCTTCCTCACGCCAAACTTGAACTCCTGGTCCCACTCGGGCGTCGTTGTCTGCGGCTTTGCGGCAGTGCGCAGCACCACTTCGCCGCATCGGACCTGGCAGTCTGTCGAGTGGCACAAAGTCACGCACGCATGCACGTCGCTATGAGTACGTACGCTCTACAGTCGCATCATCAGTAGCACAAGAGAGAGAGCACGCGAAAGAACAAAAACGTACATGGATCGACGGTCGTGACATCTGCCTCGGCGCCGCCGTGGCGAATCCCGACCCCGGCGGCCGAGCGCACCTTGAGCAGCACGCGCGGCGTGATCACCGGCGCCATCTCCTCTCGCTCTCTCTTTCGCGCTTGATACTTGACGCTCGTTCCCTTTGCTTGCGCTTCTCACGTGCACACGTGCAGATGCAGCAGAGCACGTCCCGACCGCTCGCTTCTCACTCGTCGCCCGCAGATCGCAAAGTGGGCGATCTGATTTTCATCGCGTGGTTGGCATCGACTTCGGTTCGTGGGTTTTATCACTACCAAGCACTCGCATCGAGCATACAAAAACCATCTACATGAAAAAAATACCTATTTCAGCCAATCAAAACACGGAAAATAAATGAGATCGATTAGAAATAACACAGTCCCTGCTTTTCATCACTATCAGTATACAAGTTGATCTGTCACACCAACAATCAAGCTCTCAAGCTCCTCACAACAACCTCCTCATACACATATGCTTGCTGTCGCTCATGACCTATGCTGCGATCTCTCTCCGGCCATACTGTGCTCGAGATCCACTAGCTCTTGCGTCGCTGAGTCTATCGATCGGTCGCTCATCCATCAGCAACACTCGCACTCTCAAGCGCTCGCTCCTTCAGAGTCTCCGAAACGAGTGCTGCGCTGCGATGTCTTCGTGTACAAGCCACGCCTGTTGTTGTTGCTGTTGCTGCGCAAGTCTGACACCGGACGAGTCCCCACGCGACCGATGCATCTGCGCCTGCATCTTCATCGGTAGCAGTGGTATTGACGCATGCAGAGATAGTGGCGATGGAGCGTGCAGCGATGGTGCGTGCAGTGGTGGTGCGTGCAGCGATGGCGCCTCGAGCAGGTCGCACTCTGATACTCCCGATGCTCGCAGACGTCTGCGTTGCTGCTGCTGCAGGCGACGCAACGCGACCAGGAGCAACAGCGCGCCGACGAGCGCGCCGTGGAAGACAGCGAGCGCTTCGTACCGCGCAAGTGAGCACTGCGCTGCGTGCATCGTGGTGGTGCTGGCGGTGTTGGTGTTGGTGGTGTTGATCGAGTGTCGGTTTGTTGCGCTGGCGTCTGGACCAAGTGCACTGGTGGTAGCAAGCACAGTGAGTCTGTTGGTGTTGCTGTTGCTGCTGGCGTCTTCGTAGAACGCGAGCAGTTCGCGCTCGAGCACTCTGCATGCAGTGCGCTTCCAGTGCCGCAGCGTCGCGACATCTGATGGCGAGTCAGCCGCACGCACCAACACACACGCGACCATTGTCACGTGACACCACACGCAACACATACCACACGATCCACATCGAGACGTCAGTCAGTGTGTACTTGTGAGAGTGACGTCGTCAGTCAGTCCGTCCGTCAGACACATCGCTCAATCGCTCGCTCAATCGCTCAATCGCTCAATCGCTCGCTCGATCACTCTCTCCTAACGCATGTGCAGCGTACCGAGTGCAGTGGCTGCAAGGAACGGAGCGAGTGCGAGTGTCCACACAGACACAGGCAGCGCTGTCTCTGGTGCCATCACAAGGAAGAGCAGCAAGAGCGACAGCAGCGACGAGCTGAAGATATGCATCAGCGAGTTCGGCAGCGACCATCCGCCCGTGAACGTCATGACTGTAGCCATCGTTGTTGGCGTTGGTGTTGTTGACATCGTTGCCATTGTCGGTGTTGTTGTCGTTGCTGTCGTTGCCATTGTCGGTGTTGTTACCGTTGTCGGTGGTGTCGTTGTTGATGGTGGCTTTAGCACAGACGTTGTGCTACCATCAAGCGCTTCAGACATGTCGATGTCGCTGGTTGCAGCAGTGCCACGACTGCCACTACTAGCAAGAGTCACAGCAGCAGCAGCAGCAGCAGTCTCAGCGCTGCTATCGAGCGACAGTGCTCTCACTCTCTCACCACCGTCTCCAGGCAACGGCTCGAGTGAGTTGCGTGTGCTCGCAGCGACGAGCTCTACGATCTTGATGTCGGGTGCGCCGCGTGTGTCTTCGACGAGTGCGAGTGCAGGGCTGTAGTACAACTCGCACTGAGCTGTAGGCGCCATTGTTGACGACGATGACGCGAGTGCGAGCAGCAAATGCTGTAAGTACGACTGCGACAGCTGCGACTCTTGTTGTTGTTGCTCTTGCCCTTGCTGTTGCCCTTGTTGTTGCTCTTGTTGCTGGCGATGTGCGAGTGGGATGATTGTTTGCTCGAGTTGTTGTGGCGGTGTTGTCAGGAAGCAGACGCGACTGTGATTCAGCTCTGTGAGTGTCATTGCGATGCTGCCGAGCGCCAGAGCAATCGTAGCTGCCAAGAGCACGGGGTGCAGCGCGCGGAGCTCGAGGAGTATGTGCTGGGCTTCATACGCGACTGCAATCGACGCGCTATCGACGACAGTAGCAGTCGTAGCAGTCGCACATGGCGAAGGAGCAGCTCTAGTGGCAGTGCGACGCTTATGTGCCGTCGTCGCGTCGGCGTCTACCGTTGTTGTTGTTGTTGCTGCTGATGTTGATGTTGGTGATGTAGTCGTTTGACGCGTGCAGAGCCACTCGCAGCACAGTCGTGTGCAAGCACTCGTCGTCGTCGTCGCTTTGGATGGGTCGAGGTGACTGTCGTCGCTGTCTGCGCCGCAGTCGTCGTGCAAGAGAGGCGTGCTCAGCTGCCGCAAGACACTCGCCATCAGCGTCGATAGGTCCCTTGCGTGCTTGAACGCTCGAGTGCTTGCGTGTTCGAGTGCTAGAGTGTTTGAGTACTCGATCGCTTCAATGCTTGATCGCTTGATCGCTTGATCGCTTGATCGCTTGGCGACAGCGATGTGATGGCGATCAAGCACTCGAAAGGTCGCGAAGATGTGTGAGTGTGTATTGATATCTCGTATCCTGCAGTCCGTCGAGTATGAGAAAAAGCGTCGGTGTCATGTCGCCTACAACAAACACTGCTCTCCTCGCCTCGTCGACAACAGCTCCGCGTTGGCTGTGCGTGCTCACGAGCATCGCAACGCAGTGCATCTCGATGTCGCTTACGACCTATCAAGACTGGCTCGGATGCATACGACACTATGATGCTTTCAGTTCGTTGCGGCTGAAGACACCTCGGCTGCTTCTTCGAGAGTGGCCATCGCAACACTGCGATCTCATTTGTCTAGTCGTGTTCGAGTCTCTCGAATCGCATGTTACTGTGCTGAGTATTGCATACAACTGCACAGATCTTTCTTGCTGTTGCTGCTCCAGCACGCACATCTCGATGTTGCACAAAATGACTCGCGAGTAGCAGGCGTATCGCGCACGCACGCAGTGCTTCGTCATCTTGTGTACACATGGTGCCTGCTGTCAGATTCGCATGCATGCATGCATCTGCTCGATATGGTGCGCACCGTCCGTCGGGGAGCTAGCCACGCCATCAATGCAAAAGAGAATAGATACAGAGTCTTCACACACATATGCGAGCGCAACAACAACAACAACAACAACAACAACAAGCGCGAGCTGATGCTGACGTACTGGACCAAGGTGCTTGCTTGTTCGTTCATAACGCACGGCATCAAGCTAGCTCGTATTGAGTATGCGCTCGATTACTGTGTATCACAGCACAAGCACAGCCTTGTCGACACAACGCAGACTCACACACTTCGTCCATCATATCTCGATCAGACGAGTGAGCTGCTTCCACGCCCTGCCTTTACTGAAAGCGCCGAGAGCATCGCGACAACATCTCTGTGCGCTCTCGCTGCTTGCGCACAGTCGAGTGGTGTTCGGTTGTCCTCGTCCAATGCGTCCGGACGCGCGCCAGCTGCCAGCAGCGCTGCCACGACTTCCAAGCGACCGACCCGTGCAGCACCATGAAGCGGTGTCTCGCCACGCTGATGGACCGTATCCACGTTCGCACCATTGCGTATGACTTCGAGCACGACGCCGTCAAAGCCCCTGCCTCGCTGAACTGCAACATACAGGAACGTGTCGCCGCTCGCCTGCTCACGGATCTCCGGATCCGCTCCGTGCTTCAGCAGCTCGGCGGCAACGGTGTAGTTGCCAGAGCGCACCGCTTGGAGCAGTGGCGTCTTCCTGCTACTCATGACAGCGTTCACACAGGCGCCGCGCGCAATCAGCAGCGCGACCACATCCGACTGGGCATATCGCGCGGCGAGGTGCAGTGGCGTCGACCCGTCGGTCATAGTTGCGTCCACAATCGCTCCTTCAGCCAAGAACATCCGCACGACCTCTTGGTCTCCTCCGTGCGCCGCAGCGTGCAGCGGAGTGTGCCCGTCCAGCTGCGCGTGATTCACGTCAGCGCCGTGCTGCAGCAGCTCAGCTGCAAGGCTCGAGTCACCAACGTGCCCAGCGACAATGAGCGGCGTTGAACCGCGGTTATCAGCTGCATTCGCGTATGCGCCGTGCGCCAGAAGCAGCTTCGCCATGTCGTAATACCGCGCGCGCACGGCGAGAAACAACGCTGTCCGGTTGTCTGCCTGCCGTGGAGCATTCACATCTGCGCCGTGCGCCAAGAGTGCTGCTGCAATGTCGTGGAGGTCGTTCTCGGCCGCCAGACACAACGCTTCTTCTTTTCCGTCGCACGTGCCATGGGTGAGCAGCTGCATCACGATGTGGGCGTGCTGACCTGAAGTGGCGTACACGAGCGGCGTCGAGTTGCTTGCACGTCCTCCGCGGACGTCGGCACCGTGCGCAAGCAGCTCTGCGACGACCCCGTCATAGCCGTGCATTGCAGCGAAATCGAGTGGCGCTAGGCCGTTCCAATCCTTCGCGTCCAGGTTTGCGCCATGTCTTGCGAGGACTGCGACGACGTCCCTGAAGCCCATTTGAGCGGCGGCGCTTACAGCGGTTGTGCCGAGATCGTATACAGCGTCGACGTCCGCTTCGTGTGCCAGCAGAAGCTTCACGACGTCTGTGCGGCCGGACATCGCGGCAACAGACAGTGGCGTTTCTCCACTCTTCGCAGTCGCATTCACGTTCGCGCCGCGTTTGAGCAGCGCTGTGACGACCTCGTACTGTCCGTGCTTAGCAGCAACGTGCAACGCTGTCCAGCCGTCCACTGTCGCTGTCTCGACGCGGGCTCCCAGCGCGAGCAGCTCCAACAGAACGTCGATGTGTCCATCCTCGGCCGCATAGTGAAGCGCTGTCCAGTTGCTCTTCGTCCCAGCGTCGACCTTCGCTCCGTGCTCCACCAGCGTCCTAATGATGCGCTCACCGTTCGGGATTGTCGCCGAGTGGAGCGCCACAATGCCAAGCGCATTGGCTGCATGCACGTCTGCCGAGTGCTGCAGCAGCTCTACGACAATGTCGTGGTGGAGATTCTGCGCCGCAATGTGGAGCGGCGTGCGGCCACTCAAGTTGATGGCGTTCACGTTCGCGCCGTGTGCGAGTAAACACACGACAGCGCCGAGGTTTCCGTTCTGAGACGCGATGTGGAGCGGCGTCCAGCCTTCAAACTCGGCGAGATCGATGTTCGCGCCGTGCGAAAGCAGCTCGGCCATGACACTGACGTGGTTCTCTTGCGCTGCGACGTACAGCGCAGACATCTGTTCGTTCTCGACAATGTCCACGTCTGCGCCGTGCTCAAGCAGCTCTCGTACGATACTTCGAAAGCCGTAAATCGCCGCCACGTGCAGCGGCGACTTGCCGTTCTCCTTGGTGCCATTCACATTCGCGTCGAGTTGCAACAGCGTCGTCACGAGCGCGAGGTGGTTGTGCCGACAAGCTGCAATGAGTGGCGTGTCACCTGTATCGGGCCATTTGATGCCTGGTGTGTTCGAGTCGCTTCTCGTGTCGAGCAAGTCTGGGTGCTGTCCCAGCAGCTCGCGCGCCACAGTCTCGTCGCCGCCACGACAAGCAGTGAGCAGTCGTGCGAGTGTTGCAGAAGTCGTAGCTGTCGCTGTAGGAGCAGTAGGCGCAGCGTCGTCGTCAGCAGCAGCGCTCGGAGATCTGCTGTTCGTGCTGTCGGTCATGGCGGTAGTCGTTGCGTCTTGGTGTCGCGACGGAGCGAGAGCGAGAGCGTGTGTGCGATGTTCTCGCTCTCTCTCTCGTTTGTGAGCTTGCTCTTGCTTGAGAGAGTTGTACCCACTTGCCAATCAACCTGTTATTTCGAAAAGCGCCATCATGTCGCTCGCAATTGCACGAACTCGATTGTAAAAGATCGCAAATTGCTACAATTGCACGGCTCGTTTGATCATTTACAGCCTCATGCTAGACGTAGGCTTGGTTCATAGTCATGGATCGACTCTTGTTGGCCAGGTAGTCTCTGACTTGGTTCATGGTCATGGTCATGGACTCGAGTCGACTAGACTTGGTTCATGGACGCTAGCTAGTCTCAGGCTTGCTCTTGCTCTTGCTCTTGCTCTTGCTCTTGCTCTTGCTCTTGCTCTTGCTCTTGCTCTTGCTCTTGCTCTTGCTCTTGCTCTTGCTCTTGCTCTTGCTCTTGCTCTTGCTCTTGCTCTTGCTCTTGCTCTTGCTCTTGCTCTTGCTCTTGCTCTTGCTCTTGCTCTTGCTCTTGCTCTTGCTCTTGCTCTTGCTCTTGCTCTTGCTCTTGCTCTTGCTCTTGCTCTTGCTCTTGCTCTTGCTCTTGCTCTTGCTCTTGCTCTTGCTCTTGCTCTTGCTCTTGCTCTTGCTCTTGCTCTTGCTCTTGCTCTTGCTCTTGCTCAGACACACAGACGCACGACCGCTCGATGGTACTTCTCTGAAGTTCGAAAGTGCTCACACCTTGTCGCGGACGTCCTTGCAGAGGATGCGTGTCCTCTCGTCGCTATCGAGCTCGCTCAAAGCTGCTGGATGGCGCGGACTACGTGTGCGCATGGCATCTCTCTCTCTCCGCCGCTGCACTCGCTTTGATGCAGACGTCAAGCTTGCTCCAACGACATCTGACCGAGGACACAAAGCGCACAAGTGGCGCATGACGAGCACGAACTGCGCACTGCACGCAGCTTCCGGAGTGTGTCTTTGAGAAAGTGTACAGCAGCACGTTGTCTGAGTTGCGTCATTTGCACACAAGTGCAAGGACTGTTCTTGTTTGTTGGTGGTGGTGTCGTGGAGCGACTCGATGTTGTGCAGAGTGGCTCGCACACTCGTGAACTACAAGCATGCCGCGCACATGAGAAGGCACGAGTGCTGGTGCGTGTTTGCGAGCGAGTGCACAGCTAGCACGACGTCATACTCAGATCGCTGTCAGCCAAAGTGCTCGACACGCCAGTCTTTGTCAAGCAGCACCGATGGATGCACCAGCTTCACCACTCACTCACTCACTCACTCACTTCAGCCATAGCGCTGCGATGCACCCCGCCATCTTGTGTTTGCACTTATAGCAGCACTGAGATGCCACGGATGGATCGATGGCACTCACTTGTTCACTTGTTCACTTGTTCATTCACTTGATAGCACACACAACAGCACTGGCTCTGCTCTATGCTGCTGCACAGACGTTGAACTGCGTCAGGAACGCACGCTCTTCGCGCTCAAGCGCCTGCTGTTCGCTCGCGTGACTCGCAGCGTACGTCGTCCAGAAGAACATGTGCTTGAGCTGCACCACTGCAGCGCGCCGCCGCCATTGAGAGACTGCGACTGACACGAAGCGCTGGAGCACGTCTCGCTGCCGCGCGATCTCGGCGTCCACGACTCGTCGCCGCACAGTTGTCTCGAGCTCAGCCAAGAGCTTCGTCACGCGGCGCTGCGAGATGTACTGACGCAGCACTGGCTGCAGTCGAGGCACGAGCACGCGGTCGATATACGCCGTGCGGACCGCGCGCTGCGTCTCGTCGCTGCGCTGCATGCGCTGAAAGCGGCGCCACCAGATGAACTGCCGCAGCGCTGGCACAAAACCTGCGTGCGTCTTGCACAAGCGTGTGAGCTGCATCTTGACGCGCACAGTCGTGCAGACGTCGTGGAAGACGTCAGTGAGACAGTCGTGCCACGTGACCCAGTCGGCAAAGACCGTCGTGTCGAACGGGTCGACTGGCAAGAGCTGCTGCTGCTGCTTGCGGCGGTACGTGAGCTCGTTCGCCCAGTCCATGTCAAAGCCGCACATGCATTGCACGGCGTCGCAGCCGTCGACTTTGATGAGCGTCGCGCGGCAGCTGCGGCACTGCACGAGCTCCGAGTCCTCGTCGATCTCTTCGTCCTCGTCTTCGCACCGGCACGCGCTGCTGTCGGCGCTGACGGAGCGCTTGCAGTTGAAGCACGTCGTCCAGTCGCAGCAAGTCGTCTTGACCGTGCGGTCGACTGCGTAGTGGTACGACAACAGCAGCGTCGCGCGGCGCTCTTCGTCGTCGATGCGCGCGAGCACGGCTTCGACCACTTCGCGCCGCCGGTCTGGGAACGTGTCGGCGATGTACGTGATGAGGTCGCGCGGCGAGATGCGGTGGCGACCAAACTGCCGGCACTTCTTCCGCAGCAACGGGATCTGCGACCGCCGGATCTTGCACACGAGGTGTTTGTCTTTGTTGGGGCGATAGCGCTTCGGCAAGTGCACGTACGCCGGGTTGTGGCAGCACGGCGTCTGGAACGAGCACGCTTGCTGGCACAGCCGCACGTACTCTTCGAGCACAAACCGCTTGCCGTCGGGCGTGCGCGTGCTCGCGCGTACAAACTTACTCCACTGCGACTTGTGCATCGGCACGAGACAGATCGGACAGCGCACGCGCGGGAGAGCGCCGACGTAGCCGACTTGGAGCGCGCTCGAGACGTGGCCGACGAGACAGCTCGTGCAGAGCACAGCGGGACAGGCTGCGCCACAGAGCTGCGTCACAGCGTCGGCTCGCACCGGGATCTCGTCGAAGCAGACTTGGCAGAAGAGCGAGTTTGGCGCGACCATGTCTGTTGTGTGTGTGTGTGTTGTAGCGACGTGGAGAAGGAGAACACGAGCACTGGCTGTCAGGAGATCGACCCTGCGGACTGGCTGGGTGCGTGCGAGTTGGCAAAAGGACAACTGACCTTGTGCATGTGTGGTGCGATCTCAGTTGCATCGAGCTAGAGTTGTTGAAGCCGACAGTTGGGTACAGTTGGTGCGAAAGTGTGAGTGATGGTGCGACGGTGTTTGCAGAAGATCCTTCATAGCGTGATAGCAACGAAAGATTGGTCACAAAAGCGAGTCGAAAATTTGTGAATATCCTTTTGAGTGTGATACTCTCTCATGAATGGTCAATCGCATCGCTTGTGTGCAGGTGTACATGATCGTGAGTGCTGGTACTTGGCAAAAGCCGACTCGAGTCAGCCAGCCATTCAGCTCGATCAAGCGACTTCATTGCTCGTCGTGCTTGTTTGGGTTGTTCACCTTGCTTGCTTGCTTTGACCTGGTGCATATCTAGCGCTATCGAGATGCTAAGAGGTTGTGCTTGTATTCGCATGCGCTCACTTGTTGCTCGAGCCACTGCTAGGGACAACAACAACATCCTAGAGACTTGACTCTTATCTTTGCTGCAGTCACATGAAGCAGTGAAGCGCTGTCTCGAGCCAAGAGCTCATGTCCAAGGGCACAAGTCCAAAACTCAAGAGCAAGCGATCGCATTGCAGTGGAGGTTAGCAGCACAGTCCATGATATCACTACTGCGACCACACACATGCACTACGTCGTGAATCGCTCCACGAATGCGGTCAAGACCACGACAACAACATCCTAGCAGCAGCAACACTCCATTGCTACAGTCTCGAACGCTGCTGCAATCACTACACACACACTCAAACGCTTGTTCTCACAACAGACTCAACTGCTATGATCGCTGCTGGTAGCAAACCAACAAGCGATTCATCGCATCGACGGCAAAGTTGGTCTAGCGGGTAGAGACGACCACGAGGAGGGGAAGATGTCTGTCGATGATACAACGACAGCGACAACGATGTCAGAGCGAGTGCGCTACAGCTTCAACAGCGATACGAACTCTCGTGGCCAACACAAGCAGGAGATTGATCGTGATTGTGTCGTTTCGAGACCGCGCACACTCAAGAACAGTTCTAAATGTTGTGTCTCAAACCGTACTATTTCTTCAGAATGGCTCATCTCCTTTTTTGGCACGTTCCTTTTCAGCATTTCATTCGCAAGTCGCAATCGGTATGTAGAGGTACTTGGTTTCTTCATTACCAGTAAATCAATAGCCAATACAACACTGAAGTGCTGAGCATTGGCGGCGAGCGCTCGCTGTGCTTTGCCAAACGACACAACGAGCTCTTTTCTGCAGCGCACGTCGTCGTCGAAGCCGCAGCATCGCTCGCCCTGTGAGTGTGTGCGCGCACGCGTGTTCACCACCCGCAGCCGCATCAGTCCCCGCACTCATAGCCCCTCTTTCGCTTCCACGCACACAGTCGCCATGACGCAACAAGTGCTTCCACCTACGACGGCTCCAGTGCTCACAGTGCTCCACGCAGATGCACCTGTCAGCGACGTGCTGCGCGCGACGACTGCGGTCACGTCCCCTACGACCGCGGTGCTCGACAAGCTGCTGCCGGTGCCAGCAAAGTCACTGTCGGAGCAAGTGCAAGACGCCATGACGCAGCTCCTCGCAGTGTCGTCGCAGTTCAAAGACCTCAATGGTCAGGACCGCCAGGTCTCGACGCGTGAAGAGACGATTGCGATGATGCAGCACTACCTCAAGCGCCTCGACCTCACAGACGTCGTGAACTCGAAGCTCTCGGTCATCCACATCGCGGGCACAAAGGGCAAAGGCTCGACGTGCGCCATGGTCGAGCGCATCCTGCGTGAAGCGGGCTACAAGACCGGTCTGTTCACGTCGCCGCACCTCATCACGCCATGCGAGCGCTTCCGCATCAACGGCAAGCCGATTGCCGAGTCTGTCTTCCTCCAGCACTTTTACGCTGTTTGGCACGGCCTTGAGCGCACGGCAAGCGAGAGCGGCGCGTACCCACCCATGGCGTGGTTCTTCCGCTTCCTCACGCTCCTCGCGCTCCACCTCTTTGCCGCCGAGCAGTGCGACGTCGTAATCCTCGAAGTCGGCATTGGCGGCCGCCTCGACGCCACGAACGTCGTGCCAAAGCCCGCCGTCTGCGGCATCACGACGCTCGACTTGGACCACACGCAAGTCCTTGGGTCTACGCTCGACCAGATCGCGTACGCCAAGGGCGGGATCATGAAGCCCGATGTCCCGTGTTTCACGTGCGCGACGCAAGAGCCACTGGCGCTCGAGACGCTCTACAGCTGCGCAAGCGAGAGCAAGACGACGCTCCACGTCGTCCCAAGCGTCGATGCGTTTGGCCCAGACGGCAAAACTGCGACACTCGGCATGCGTGGGAGCTACCAGCGCGTGAACGCGGGTCTTGCAGTCGCGCTCGCATCCACGTGGCTCGCGCAGCGCCGTGGAGCGGCAGCGCCAGCACTCGACTACAGCGCTGCGCTCGAGCCTGTCGTGCGCGACGGTCTCGCGCAGGCGTTCTGGCCCGCGCGGTCACACGTCATGGACGACCTTGCGCACCACACGCGGTTCTACATCGACGGCGCGCACACGCTCCGGAGCCTCGAGGTCTGCGCCGAGTGGTTCGGCGACATCACGGCGCCAAAGGCCCACGCGACGCAGCGCGTGCTGATCTTCACGATCCACCACGAGCGCAACGTCGCGAGCATCATCGCGCCGCTGCTCCAGCTCCCGTTCGACCGCGTGTACTTTGTCAAGACGAGTGCGTCGCGTCCGAGCCGCGCAAAGGTCCACACGTTCTCCGAGTCGCTCGCGTGTGCGCACTTGGACGACGTCCTTGCGCAGTACTCGGCCGAAGAGCTCGCAGTCCTCGACACAGTCGACGGCAAACTCCAGTGGCAAACGACGCTTGCGCGGCTCTGGCGCGGGCTCAAGACCCACGTCGTGCACGAAGACCAGACGCACGCAGAGATCCACGTGCGCGAGTCTGTCGTCGAGTGCATCCACGAGCTCCGCGCGATCTCGGACGCGCGCAGAGCGAACCAGTCGCTCGATGCGAGCGTCGAGGAGCACTGGAGCGTCTTGACGACTGGTTCGCTGTACCTCGCAGGCGAGACGCTCGAGTTTCTCGGCTGGCGCGAGTAGAGTGAGCCACTGCTGCCAGTGAGAAGGACGCTGTCGATCCATGCGACCTACTGCGATCATGGCAGCGAACGAGTAGGAGGAGAGAGCGAGCGAGCGAGTGACTCGCATCAGCACAGTGTGCCAGGACTTGCGAGACCCCACGCAATCGGCGCCAGCAGCAGCAGTATCATCGGTTGTTGTCCGCACAACGACGACGACCAACTGATAGATACCCGACTGCCTGCCGTCGATTCCGTGCAGTCGAGCGAGCGAGACACTCTGCGCATGGACGCCAGGAAGAGAGGACGCGACATCACGAACGCGAATCAAAGTGCACGTTGCTTGTGTGTTTGTATGAGTGCGATTGTCGTAAGACTGTGCATATCGTGCTGGAGCAGCGCCGTGCAGTGCGAGCTGCATGACCATCGTCGTCTTGCGTCTTCTCATGCTCAGCGGCGTTGAAGACAAGCATGAGCGTCGCTACACTTGACGTTTGTAGGAACACAAGAACAGACACAAAATCGATAGTGCAATAAATAAGGGTGGATCACCAACTCACTTGCGCACACTATCGACCGACCATCCGGTTTGAATCATTGATAGTGAAGAAAACGCGGATCAGCTTGGTGTTCAAACGGCACGTCTCCTGCCAGCCAGTCACATTCTTTGGCTCGTGCATACGCACTGCTGCTGCATCATTGCATCGCACGACACAGCCGACAAGCAACTCGACGCGACCAACGCCGTCGCGAGTGCTGCCACAGACACAGCGCATAGCACACAGCACATAGCGCAGCACGATGCCGCGCCTCGGGACGAAGATCAAGCAGCGCCACAAGGTCAAGGTCAAGCGCAACCTCAAGCCGCTGCGCAAGTTTAAGAACCGCTTCGTCGGCGACGCAAACGTGCAGAAGCAATGGGACCACAAGCTCACGACGCGCCAAAACTACGAGCAGCTCGGGCTCCAAGCGAACCCGAACTCGCACGCTGCGCTGAAAGAGAGCGTCGACGGCGCAGAGAACGCGCTCGATGACGAGCCAAAGCTCTTCCACGTCCCAGACAGCGACTTTCTGAGCGAGCGCAACCCGCGCCGTCCAGAGAACTACATGTCGGACGAAGAGATCAAGTACCTCCGACCGCTCATTGCCAAGCACGGCGAGAACTACAAAGCCATGGAGCGCGACATCAAGGTGAACAACATGCAGTGGACTGCGACGAAGCTCAAGAGCCGCTGCGCTCGGCTCGCACTGCTCGACGCCAAGGTCATTCAGCCAGGCGCCGCAGCGCCGCAGACAGCAGCAGACGACGACAGTGACGACAGCTAGAGCAGCGGACCGAGCGATATAGTAACAAGAGACCCAGTGTATGTGCGTGCGTGTGTTCAGTCTATTGGCGCTCGCTGTCTATGAGGATGAGGAGGTTGGGGATGGTACTATGGGGGATCTACGACTACTACTATAGCTGCGAGACGCGGGCGTGCAGCGACGCCATCAGCGCGCGAACGTGGTCGAGCGTCGCAGAGCAGACTGAGACCGACACGCGCACTTGCGTCGCGGTCGTTGTCTCCGCTGGCCGGTCGCTTATAAATATGACGACATGATGCGGAAGCACACCGCGGCCACGCGCTGCGACGCATCCGATCGATGCCACGCACGTGGCGTCTTGCTGACGCGCTCGAGCGGTCTCTCTCGCGTTCGCTTGCTCTTTTGCGTGTTTACTGGCTGGCTGGGTCTGCTGGTGGTGGTGGTTGGGTGCACTCGACTCGACACGTCACGACACGGTACGACACTGGACGCACTTCACACGCGCGCTCTCTCTCTTCTTCATCTCTTGTTCATCGCCGTCGCCATCCTCGCCTCACTCGACAGTCGCTTACGCAGACGTGACTGTCACGTGCTGGACGTGAGGGGACGCTGTCTTGGGCGTTGGCGGCGACCCCGTTGCCGTGGAGGACGACGGAGCCGATGATGCACCGGCAGACGACGTCGACGACGCAGCAAACGTGTTGCCACACGGTCGACGCGGCGCACTTGTCTGGAAGCTCGACGCAGGACGAGCAGGAGCATGCGGCGCCATGCCGGCAGCTGCAGCAACGAGCGAGCGACTCGCGTTCTTCACGAGCTGCGCCGCTGCAGTCTGCTGTCGGTGCTGGAGCAGCGCGCTCGACGCAGCTGACGACGGTGCACCGACTGACGCGAGAAGACTCGCACTTGGCTTCGCAGCTGGCGCAGTCGTCGAGAGCACAGACGCTGGGAGCACGACTGGCAGGAACGGCGCACCGCTCGCAGCTCGCATCGCACTTGTCGCGGGCGATGCGCTCGACGCTGGCGAGAGCGACGGCGACGTGCCGTCAAACGCGCTCGCTGCTGGCGTTGGCGTCAGCGGCGGCGAGCGAAAGAGCACGTCGTTCGGCTCGGTCTCGAGCGCAGCGCTACTGCTGCTGACTGGTGCAGTCGCCGCACTGGCGCCTGGCAACGCGCTCGTCTGCGGGAGCTTCTTGTGCGCCACAGCGCGCTTGTGGTACGCGCGCTTCGCTGCACGGAGCTGGTTCTGGACCTGGCAGCGCGGGCACGGTCCGCCTTTGCGGTGCCGGTGCTTCGTGCCTTCGACCTTGTGCTCCGTCGCTTCGATCTTGCGCTTGAGCTCTTTCAAGTCCTGGGGCAAGTTGCTCAGGTCGGGCAGCGGCAGCGCTTCGAGCTTCGCGAGCGCCATCTTGGAGAGCGACCCTGCGCCTGCGACGTTCTTAAAGTCCAAGTCCTGCTCCGTGAACGTCCCTTCGAGGTCTGCGAACGTCTCCTGCATCTTGAGACTCATGAGGCGCTTGCGCTCCTCGCGCTTTTTCGACTTCTTCTCGCCCTTGAGCAGCACGCCCGACTTGTCGAGCCCGCTGCTCGCACTGTCCTTCATGCCGTACGGCGTCGCACTTGCGCTCGTCAGCGCAGACGCACCGGGGTTACTATTCGCACCAGACACAGTGCCACTGCTCCGCGCGAGCTCGTCGTCGTGCGCACCGCCAAATGCGAGGCTCGTCGCGAGCGACCCGCGGTGCGGCGTTGGCTCGACTGGGTCTGCGATCGCAGCGCTGCCCGAGACGTTAAAGTTCACGAGCTTGACTTGGTGCTTGTACGGATGGTAGAGCTTGCGCTTGTGCAAGCACGAGCTCAGGATGTGGCTCACGGTCCGGTTCTGGAACGTCCCAAAGTCCAAACTGCTCCAGTCGTCGACAATGTCGACGTTCGACGGGCTCTTCGCGATCTTCTCGCGCGGACTCGACGCCAAGAGCCACTTGTGCTTGCTCCGGTCGCCTACCATGGACCCAGACACCGCACTAGCGGACGCGCTGCTCGCTGCGCTCGGACGCGTCGGGCTGCTCGAGGTACTGAACGACGACGACGGCGGCGGCGTTGTCATCAAGTGCTGCTGCTGCTGCTGCGCTTCCATCTCAAGGTCCCACTGGAGGAACCGGTTCTCGCGGTCGCACAAGACCGAGTGGTCGATCGACGAGAGCAAGTCCTGCTGGTACTCGTCGTCCTCGACGCCCCAGACGTTCTCGTCGTCGCACTTGGTCTCCGCGGCACTCGCTGCTGCAATTGCCGCTGAGCGCGCAGCAGCGCTACTGCTCGCGTTTGCCAAGAGCTTTGCGCGCGCCATCGTGTCGATCACAGACGACGCAGCGCTGCTACTGCTGCTGTCCGTCGCGTCGTCGTCGTCGTCGTCGCCAAAGAGTGCTGCCGTGACCGACTTCTTGTCGAGCCCTGCCGCAGTGCTGGACGACCACGCAGCGCTGCGCTGGAGCGCAAGGTCGCGTGACACAGCGCTGGCGTGGTTGCGCAGTGCGCCGGTCGGTGCCTTGGAACCGGTCAAGAACGGCGAAGGTGCCGTGCGTCCGAGCGCCTGGGTCACTGGCAACGACGTTCTCGAGACCGGTGGCGATGGACCCGCACCGACGCCCTCGACCGCGTCCTGCGTAAAGTCAAACACGTCCATGCGGTGGTCGAGCTCCAAGTCCAAGTCGATCCAGCGCTGGAGTTCGTCGTGCGCGTCCATCTCGCGGTCGTTCTCGCGTCGGCGCTTCGCTGCGCGCGCGTCGTGGTCGTCCAGCGCTGCGTCGAGTGCGCGCGTCTTACGGCTGCTGTCGCTGCAGTCGACGAGGTCGACCGAGAGCTTGCGCAGGAGTGCGCTGGTCGAGCGCTCGAGGTCTACCGACCGCGGCGACGCTAGTCGACTGTCGGACGCACTGTCGCTGTCGACGTCCATTGCGTCGTCGCTCGAATGTCTCGCGTCTCGTCGGTGCGCGTCGCTCGTCGTGTCGTGTGCTTTCGTGAGCGGCAGGAGCTTCAGGAGCTGCTCGTCCTGGTGCACGAGCGAGTCGACGCGCTCGACCATCTCGGTCGCGTTGCACGACGACTCGGAGAACTCTTTCATAATGTGCAAGAACGTCACGCACGTCTGGCTCTTCATCGCAGCCGCGCTCTGTGCGTCGTGGTCTACTACAAGCGGCTGCGGCGCCGCGACTACGAGTGCATCTGCTGCTGCTGCGACTGGCAGTGCGTGCGCTGCGCTAGTCGCAACGACGACGTCTGGGATCGACATGTCAAGGTCCATGTCCAAGATATCGAGCATCGCAGCCGCGTCGTCATCGAGCGGCGCCGTAGCCATCGCAGTCACATCGTCGTCGTCCTGTAGCGTCAACGTGGCGGGTCGGAGTGGTGCCGAAGCGACGGCGGCTGTCGTTGCAAGCGGGTGCTGCTGCTGCGCACTGCTCGCGCGCGCGTGCGAGGTTGACATCCTGGGTACTACAAGTGCTGGTGCTGGCGTCGCGGATGCGAGCTGTTGTGTGTGGGTGCGTGAGTGTGCGAGCTGCGGATGCGGCGGCGCTGCTGCTGCTTGCTCGTGCGCGCTGCTACTGCTGGTGTTGTGCACGGCGGTAGCTTCGCTAATCTATGATCGCGCGCTCGTCGTTTCCTGCGGGCCAACGCTCCAGCACAAAACACAAGCACACTTTGTGTGTTTGTATTCCGCGAGCTGCTTCGAACGCGGCGCGCCGAGAGCAGCTGCAGCTCAAATGCGAGAGGGTATGTGTTCTTGCAATGCATTTTCCAAAGCTAGCATATCGGATGTGGATACAACGATCGAATCGCGTTTCATCAACTATTAAGTTGTGCGATGTGATACACAGCGCTGGCCGCGACGCAATAAAAAAGCAAGCCAGCCAGCAGAAAACAGCCAGCATCTAAAACCCCAAAACCTCGCTGTTCGCGGCTAGGGCAGCAGCATTTCAGCGAATCACAGCGCTCCACCACACGCCATTGTCAAACGTCCATTCGAACGGCTACTGCTGCTCCCGACCACCAACACACCACTGCGCGCAAAGATCCAGACACGTGGTTTGTGTATGGCGTCTGTAGTGTAGAGCCCATTGTTTGCTTTGCTTGTGTGGGCACTCACGACGAATGTCCTTGGTTTTCAATGCGGGAGGCGTCCGGGTAGAGATCTTTTGCACTGTGTTCCTTTCTGAATGTCTCGCGTTTGCACAACCAACGTTTCCGATCGTCAGAGCACACTCAATCTACCTGCCTTACTATGACAGTGGCAACGACCAACTCCATTGCAGCGATGACAACAAACGACAATGCAGTGAGTTGTTCAGCACACTACAACAACAACACCGCAAAGAGACCACAACGAGACTCGCGCGCGCGCTCTCTCTTGACCCTTGCACGTGGACACTTGGACAACGACGACCTGACTGGCTCGTTGCCACGTCCATTGCATTCGGTAGCACGAGTCGATCCTGAATCAGCGGGGTAGGTTTTGAAGCGTCATAAAACCTCAAAATCCGCCTGACTTTGTTTTTGTATACTTCGAGATCACACACGTGTCGGCACACAACCGAGCGATCCGAGTTGCTCGTTAGGTGCTTGGATCGCTCGTGACACTTTCAATTTGTAAGTGATCTTGAGCCAGTTGCCAAATAGCAGTCGCTCGCAACAGAGAGCAGAGACGTGGCGACGATCGCTCGAATGCGTCGCTTGCCAGCGCTTTGACTGTACTTGATGTCATTTCGTTTGTATGCGCGGTGTCGTACTGTACAATTGCTCCAACGTACGCAGTCCAAGTGGCAAGTTCAACGAACGCTATTGTTCGAGCGGAGCCATCTTGGTCGCCTGGTTGTAAAAGGCAGCGCTTTGCGGCGACCTCGACGATCATCGCGACCGAGACAACGACGACGACGATAGTCACGACCATGGAGGTCGTCGAGCTCGACGCGCGCAATGCACTTGATCGCACGACGAGAGGAGCAGCGCCACTGCAATGTGCACAGACACATGACACACAGACCAGCAGCCATGTGCATATGTGTGCGAGCGTGTGTGTGACGGACACGATCGTAGCACCAACCTCTTCACTTGGCACACGACTCCTGTGACAGCGCTCGACCCAAGCAGCCTCCAGTCGGTCCATGCACACCAACGTGCTCGCGTTCACTGTTCACTGCTTTCAGTCCGTGCACAAAGCACTTCAAGAACGCCTTGCACTAAGGATGATCGCTTTGCGCGCTGCTCGTCCATTCGCCAGCACGTCCTGCATGCATCACAGCGCTGCAGCGATGAGAAAGTGCGTCGTGCCGCTGCTTGGAGGAGCTGCTCAGTCGTTCGCAACTGCTTGAAAAGGCAACAGGCAAAGCGCGCAGTGAGCACTCGCAGCAAGAGCGAAAGCGTCTCGAGTTCACACGCGTGCGTCGCAATGGAGACTGCAGTCGCGCGAACCCGTCGATCGCGTGTGCACAGTGCAAGCGTATCCGAGCAACGACAGTCTGTGGTAGACACACCGGTGTTGCTAGAAGAAGCGCAGCCACCTGCGCGAACAAAGCGACCAAAGAGCTCGCATCGCGCGCGCTCGTACGGCACCGCAGCGCAAGCGATGTCCACAGACACGAGCACTGGGAGCAATGACGAGCACTCGCTCAAGCGCGCGAGCGAGACCAAGTGGAGCCCACACGTGTGTGACGACAACACACGCACAAGCTCAGTCGCCGGCGCGAGTCGTGACGCCAACTTGCGTCGCAATCCGTCAGTGCTCGCCACTGCAAAGTACGTCACGCAGCGCGACGTACAGCTTGTTTGCTTGCACCACGTGCGACGCTGCGTACTGACCGACCGCGAGTTCGTGTGCTCGTGTGTGATGGCGTCGCGATCGCGTGTACAAGGCTCGAGCGCACGCGGCAGCTCCAGAACCTGCGGCAGCGGCGCTACCGCGCGCGCAAGCAGTGCTCGCTCTCGGACCTGACGCAGCGCTCGCAGACGCTTGCAGACGACAACACGCGCCTCGAGCACGCAGTCCGCGCTGCATTGGCGCTCTCGCCATGACGTTGACGTCTGTCTCTGGTTGTCTGTCAAACCGTCACCGAGAATGACGATGCAGCGCAACAATTGGCCGCCATTTGGCTCGCTTTCTCTATTCAAAATCACTCTTCGACTGCAGCGCCATTGTTGTCATCGTCTTCGTCATCCACAGTGCCGCTGCTGCTCTGGAGCTCCTCGGACTTGCGCTTGCGGTTCTGCTCCAAGATCTTCTCGCGCAAGTTCGCAAAGCTCGCGTCGCCAGTGCTCGCGCCGTACGTGTGGCTGATCTTCTCGCGCAAGTTGGCGTAGCTCGCAGTCCCGTCGGCACTGGCGCTGCTACTGCCGTGGCTCGCACCATCAGCGCCGTCCGAGCGCTTGACCATCGTAATGAGGCGTCGCGCGTACTTGGTCGTGAGCTTCTGCTCCGAGTTTGCCACGACGTGGAGCTGCGGGTGGCGCGGCAAGTCTGCGTCCGTGTACTCGTACGTTGTCGGGAGCAAGTAGACAAGACGACCGCCTTCGCGGAGCGTCAGCGCTGCGAACGCGAGCAAGTCGCGCATGACGTCTTCGGCTGCGTACGGCTGCGTCGGCGCGATGTAGTTCTGCTTGCGCGCCGCGTCGAGCGTCTCGAGCGCTGGCATCTTTGCGTTCGGTTTGCGGCCGCTCTTGCGCGCGCCGGCGCGAATGCCGTACGGCGGGTCGCACACGACGGCGTCAAAGTACCCGCGGCAGCGCTCCGCGAGGGGTGAGAGCGAGTTGTCGGCGCGAATGAGCTCTGGGAGTGGCAGACCGTACTGTTTAAAGTTGGTCGTGACGTTCACGCGCGGCGCGGAGCTGTCGCTGTCGAGTGCACCGCCGCTCGCGAGCGCCTCGAGCGCACCGCCGCCAGATACGCCGACGCCAATGCCCAAGAGCACGCGGATGTCAATGTCCGTGCCGTAGCACATTGCGCCGTGCGTGCCGCAGGGGATAAGGACACTCCCCGTACCAACGAACGGGTCGATCACGAGATCGCCCGGCTGCACGAGCGCCATGTTGCTCATGAGCAGCGCCATCTCGCTCTCCATCGACGTTGGTCCGATGTACGCGCGGCGCTTGAGCGTCTGCTGGTCCACGAGGTCGCGCGCACCGCCACGGCCGCGGTTCTTGTCGCTCCCTGCGATTTCGCGGAGGAAGAACAGGCGCTTGGGCGTCAACTCGGTCTTCTGGTCCACGCCGATCTCTTCGAGGATCAGGAACGTCTCCGTCGAGTCTTTCATGGCGACGTCGCCAGCGAACGGGAGGACGTCCGCAAAGCGCTCGCGCCGGTCGCGCTGCTCCGTCATCGACAGCTTCTTCCCAAACGCATCGACGTTGACACGCCACGAGCACGAGGCGTCGTTAATGATCTGCTGCTTGATCGGGTTCGAGTACGCGGCGACCGACTGCACGAGTGCGTCGTAGTCACTGCCGCGCGCTTCGCCCCAGATCTCATACACGCCCTTCACGAGGATCCCGCGCTCTGAGAGGAACTTGGCGTGCTGCGTCGACGGCAGCTCAATGCGAAGCAGTGGTGAGCTCTCTGGGTTCGGCAGCTGCGAGACGTCGCCGACGACATCGCGGAACGCGAGGTTCTGGAGCGTGAGCACAGCTTCGAGCTCGGGGTACCGGAAGTCAAAGTGCCGGTGCACAAAGAACACGAGGAACTCGGGCATTGCGGTGTGCGTGCGTTTGTGGAGGCGAGCGCGCAGAGCAGGGAGGTCGAAGACGCAGGCCGACGCAGGTGAAGTGCAGGTGGCGCGTCAATCGAGGTCGTGTCGTTTGAGTCTCGTCGTCTTGGCTGGATGGAGCACACACGAGCACAAGCGCGTTACTTGCATTCAGTATCACGGATAGTAACACCAAGTCAAATCAACAAATTACAGTGAACATCAAAATTTGCTTCTTAAAAGTGTATTAGTGATACCTTCATTTTATGTTTCAGTGTGTTCGCAAAAAAACAGTTTTTTTACCGCTCAAGTGGCCGCCCATTTGGATGTGATGGTCGTCGTGAGGATGGCGAGCGATGAGGATCGAGAGCGAGCGATGAGGATCGAGAGCGAGCGAGAGCGACTCACACTTGCTTGTTCATCCTTCACAAGGTCCACTCGAAAAGTCAAATCCCAGTAGCAAAGACGTTGCGGCCTGCAGCAGCATGTCTGGTTCGAGACGACCTCGAGGCGGTCAGCTCCGACTTAGCTCGAGCAAAGCCAGCAACCTCGGAGCAATACATGCATTGCGTGCATCATTGCATTCAGCGCAGTCACGCGATACGCCGGCGACTGCTCGTCGAGGCGAACAAGCAGCGCTGAATCAGTTCGCTCATCGTGCTCACCGTCCTGGCGCTCTCGAGCATGAAGACGCTCAAGCGCGACGACGAACGCACACAATGGTGTCGCTTCGTTGGTCGCTGACAATGTGACGACAACCATCGAGCAGCAACATGTCGCAGGTCGTGCATCGGAGACCGATGCGATTGACGCTCGCCAGCCGGCGCCATGCGCTGCCAGTACCACAGACGCCAAGCTGCAGAAGCGCCAGTAGCAACAGCAACGCACACACCAATAGCGCAGCGCTACTCAAGCTGGCACCATGGCGCCAAGCGGCGTCCCGTCAATCAAGATCAGCGCAGCGCGGCGCGCCGAGTACGACGCGATCTGCGACGACCTCATCCAACGCGCGCTCGAGCACCACGACGCGTTCCACCGCGCCGAGACGCTCGAGCGCTGGAAGCTCGTGCGCCATCGCGACGCGCTCTCGGTCTACAAAGACCGCATCCACAGCGCCGCGACGAATGCAACAGCTGGAGCGAGCACGTCCAAGACGACCTCGATGATCTGCAGCGGCCTCGTGCCTGGGACGCTCGACGACATCCTCACAGGCGTCTACTGCGACTCGACCGAGAGCCTCCGCGTGGCCAAGTCGATCCTGAGCGAGCGCCTGCTCGACTGCGCGATGGTGCACGTGTTCGAAGCGAACGCGCTCGACGCGCCAGTGATCTTCACGGGCATCAAGTGGTTCGCAGTCAAGATGCCTGGCGGTCAGTTCATCCGCGACCGCGACGTCCTGTCGTTTGAGCGCATGGGCCGCATCGTCGATCGCCACGGCACTGCGTTTGCGTACCGCGCAATCCAGTCGATCGATCTCGCAGAGTGGCCAGCGAACCGCGACCGCACGCTCGCACGCGCATGTGTGTCCGTTTGCTACTTGTTTCGTCGCGTGAGCGCCGACTGGGTCGGCTGCTTCATGATCGGGGACTTTAGTGCCGGTGGAGGCGTCCCGCCGGTGCTCTCCGAGTACCTCGCAGCCGAGACGTTCTTGAGAGAAGGCCGCGTCCTCGAGTGCGCGCATGCCAAGGCGTTCTCGGCGCTCGCAGTCGCCCACGCCGACCGCATGGCGTCCGCGAGCAAGCAGTGCGACTTGTGCCTCGCGACGCCGACGTTCAGTCTCCGGCGCGCCATGTCGTCGCAGCACAAGCTCTGCGTCGGGTGTCGGCGCAGAGTCTGTCCCAAATGCCGAGAGAAGCGCGTGGTGTTCCGTCTGAACGCGCGGACGCGCCGCCCAGAGCGCGAGCGCTTCTGTCGCGAGTGCGTTGACCGCGTCGTCCATCACGCCAGTACGTGGCGAAGCGGCAACGACGACACGTACAACAGCTCGTGCTCGAGCTACGGACTCGATGAGCTAGACGACATCAGTGGTGGCGGTGGCGACGGCGGCGACGACAGTGCGCTGCCTTTTCACTGGGGCTTTGCTCCTGGCCTCGACACGGCGAGCAGCAGCAGCCCAAGCGGCTCGCTCTCGCTCACCCCCGGCCCGACGCTCTCGGAGCAGTGGACGCAGTACGTCAGCGCTTGTGTAGAGACACGAGCGCGCGACGACAGCGATCCCCTCGATCCAGGCTTTGTATGGAACCGAGCCGAGCTGCAGTGGCTCACTGCGCGCCTGGGCTCGGCGCGCAAGAAGAAGCGCACGCGGCACGGCCGGACGTTCGAGCGCCTCGCGCCGCCTGCAGAGCTCCAGCGGCATCTCGAAGCAGCGAGTGCGATGAGTCCTAGAGCCAGTGGCAACCGCACGCTTCCGCCCGTGCGACCGCGTCCGCGGTCTGGCACGGACGCAGTCTTTCAGCACTACCGCGTCCCGCAACCGCACGACGTCCAGCGCACGTGGACACCACCAACGACTTCGAGTGCATCGGTCCATCGCACGCCGCACGTCGCGGCGATCTTTGATCCACTCCACCGCACAGTGGACCACGAGGCGTCGTACGAAGCGTTCAAAGCTGCAGCAGCGCGCACGCAGCGCGCAGGAACTGTGAGCTACCACACGCTCGCGCCTGCGCTCGTGTTTGACGAAGCGCTCGGTGAGTTCGTTCCTGCCTCGCGCAGCGCTCGCGAGTCGCTGCAGCTCCAGCCCATCCGCATCGACGAGCTCGACTAGCGAGGCGTCTGCACCGTCGTGGCAGTAGCAAACACGCAGTAGACAACTCAGAGTGAACGAGCGAGCAGTTCATTCATCGTTTAGTCATCCTAAACGTGCCTACAAGTGCGTTCTAGTCATCCTAGTCCTCGCACTGCTCGGCGTGGATGCGTGTCAGACTTGACCGTGCAGGTCTTCGTCGCGATGCCCTTCTTGCGCTTCACCTTGGTCGGTTCGTCGACGGCTTCGCTTGCTCGCCTCTTGCGACGAGACATCGTGTTCGTGTGTGTGTGTGCTTGGAGCAAGTTCGCGAGTGAGAAGTGTGTGAGCGAGCGAGCTGGAAGGACTCGTGTGGTTGCTGCAGTAGTGGCGGATACGAACGAGACCAAGAGAGCCTGAGAGACAACATCAGTATTTGATTCAAAGCCGTCAATGTTGCAGTCGTCGCTTGTCAGTGTGTTGTGTGAGTGAGCGAGAAGGAATAGTCCCCAGACTGACTGAGCGTTCGCGACAGCAGCGTCTCGAAGCGGTAGTAGTCCGGTAAAGTCGATCGAGTCAGTCGACGCCGACGGCTCGAGCTCGCTCGCGTCCAGTGGCGATGGCGCGTCGTTCTTCGCAAAGAGCTGACAGGACGCGACCGACGCGAGCGACCAGAATGGCAACAGACCATGCGTGAGTAGTCATGAGCACCTCATGCCTTCATTCAGCTCGATTACGATGCTTACTAGTGCCGACAGATCAACTCTGTCTCGGCACCGTCCACGTGGATGCGTGTCGACTGCCTCCTGCCCTAAAGTCTGCCCTCGGCCACTCTCTAGTCAATCCTAAGCAATCGCCGCCACCCACGGGCTGCACCCGAAGGCACAGCCCATCTCACTTGTCTTGATCACGCTGTTTGAGCTCTCTGGAGACGACCTGGTCGCGCTTCGCCGTTCTTCGTCAGCGTCGCGACAGTGTGAATGTTGCGAGCGCCGTTCGTGTCTCTGCCCCAGAACACACGGCAAGCTGGGCACCAAAGCACCTTGTACGACTCGGCAGTGAGCGTCGCGAAGCACGACGAGCACGTCGCGCTCGTCCGGTACTCGTCGACCTTGACGATAGTGGCGCGCGCAGCCAGAGCTTCTTCAAAGCGCTTGAGTGGTGCGCGCGGGTAGCCACGGACGACGTCTTGTCTGCTCCAATCGCCAAGAGCGATCGTCATGCCTGGCTCTGGAGCGATGCGTCTCGCGAGAGCGGCACTAGTCTTCATGTCGAACACGTGACGCTTGAACCGCCACTGTCTGAAAGCGTGCGACCGACCGAACGCGAGCGCGCTGCACACGCGCGCGTGGAAGATGTGGAGCCCATCGAGAACAGCAACGAGGCTCGCGGTCTTGAACGACGGCATCGTCCGCAGAGTCTCGGCCCATGCTGGTTCACGCACTTTAAGCGACTCCAACCAGTACGTGTGATGGTGGAGGCGTGCCGAGTGCCGATACTCGCGAAGTGACACTTGCTGCACCGTGTAGGCGTTCTCGTTCACTTCGTACGCGTTCTCGCTCGCTTCAAGCCCATCGATGCGAACGCCGCGTGGTGGCGCAGCATGCGTTCTCTTGTGGCGCGCGGTTCCTCGGTGTGACCGGCGTCCTTTCTTCTTGAACACGCGCCGTGTACGCTCGTGTGTCGCCACTTGCTCTTGTTGCACGCGGCCGTTCTTCGCAAGGCGCTTTCGCTTGCGCCGGCGACGCTCTCGAGCGCGCTTACCACGGCGTCGCTTTGGCGCTCGCTGCGCCTGGAGCTCGCGCCGTCGAGCCTTCTTGCGTGCGCGCTTCGACGCACCATCTGCCTTTGCTGTTTGCTCGCGCATGTCGTTCGCCGCGGCAACCTTCGTGGTCTTGGACGCCATTGCGCTGTTCGTCGGTCGTTGTGCGTGTGCTCGAGACTGCGCGACTTGAGGAATGCAAGCACGAGCAGCAGCAGCCAAAGCAGCGAGAGAGAGAGAGAGAGAGAGAGACTCGAGACGGCAGTTGGAGAAGATGAAAGTGTCGTTCATATCATAAGAGGCTGGAGTGGATGCTGCGACGGGGCTCTCGATTACTCCTTCACGATGATGTAGACCGCGTGGATCACGCCCGGGACGTAGCTGTGCATCGAGCATGCATGTGCACAAGCCTGTCAGTATCATCCATGCAATGGACTTGCACAAGCACGAGTACTGCACAGCGAGCAAGAGCAGCGCAACAAGCACGAGCATGCGAGACGCACCCGAGCAGCGTGAGCAAGATGTTGATCGCGAGGTCTTTCGTGCAGCCGACTTGGAAGAAGACGCCGACGGGCGGGATGAGCACGGAGCAGATCAAGCGCGGGATGTCGCCACAGGTCACGGCCATGGTGCTTGCTGGAGTGTGTGAATGTGCTTGTCGTAGAGCTTGGGAGCTTGAGCGCTGAGGAGCAGATGTGGAAATGAGTGTTCTCGAGAGAGAGAGAGAGAGGTGTCGGGGTTTGATGGGAGATGCTTATCGACGTGCCGGTTCGCAAGCAAGCACCTCTGGGCGAAAGGTTCGCGCCCACCAACGTCCAATGCCGCGTACGGTAGAGCAGCTCACTGCGAGAAACACTGTGCACCGCTTGTGGCTGCAGACGTGGTGCAGGTGCCACATGGCTGATACGCATCATGCTTCAACTGGTACAATACATGGTACATGTACCACCGCTAGTGGTACAGATTACTGCTCTGTGATGTGTCGCACACAACAACAGCAACGACGACGACAACACCCACGCCAAGATCATGAGCGACGACGACCAAGAGAAGAAGCGCGCTGAGCTCGCGCTCGCTGCGTCGCGCGTGAACATCTGCCTCGGGTACGAGCAGCGCCTGCTTGCGCTCAACGCAAAGGAGCGGAAGCTCCCTGTGACGATCGTCAGCGGCTTCCTCGGCGCCGGCAAGACGTCGTTGCTCCACCACATCCTCGCGAATCGCTTGAACCTCCAGATCGCGTGCGCAGTGAGCGACCTCGCAGCGATCAACGTCGACGAGCTCCTCGTGACTGAGAAGACGCTCTTTGAAGTCAAGCCGTCGCATGCGCACCGCCCCGAGGTCTTTGGCGTCGCGAGTCGCTCAGTCGATGCGTTCAAAGACGTCGTGTGGCGCGCGCTGCACGAGTCGGATACGCAGTTTGACTACCTCGTGATGGAGACGAGCGGGACCATGGACCCGACGCAGCTCGTCGCTGCAGTGCAAGAGAAGTTTGGCAAAATGACGCGCGCGCGGCTCGACTCGGTCGTGATCGTCGTCGACGGTGACGCTATGGCGCAAGACGCGCGCGACGGCATCGAGCCGTGCGCTGTTGCAATCAGCCAGCTCGAGTGCGCAGACGTTGTCGTGCTGAACAAGATCGACCTCATGGACGACGCGGCAAAGGATGCAGCAAAGCGCGTGATCGCAACGTACGCGCCGCTCGCGCGCGTGTACGAAGCTGACCACTGCCAGATCTACTTACCGCACGTCTTGGACATTGCGCCGCCGGACGACGTCTACAACGCCGTGAGCCACGAGCACGTCGCTTTGCACTGGAACTGCGCGAGCGACGAGACGTTTGGGAAGCTCCGCATCAACACGCAGCTCGACGCGCCCGTCACTCGCAGCAGCAGTCGCGACGCTGCGAACAGCAGCTACGTCTCAGTTGCGTACGAGCAGCGCCGACCGACACCGCTCGCTGCTGTGCACTACTGGCTCGCGCACAAGCTCCCGCCGAGCGTACTCCGCGCAAAAGGCGTGATCTACCTCGCTGACGACCCGACGAGCCGCTACGTCGTGCAAATGAGCGGGAAGAAGCGCATCGAGGTCGAGCACGCCGGTCCGTGGCTCGCTGCGCCAAAGACGCAGTTTGTCGTGATTGGCGCGAGCTTGGACACGCAGCAAGTGGAGCGCGACTTGGCCGAGTGCTTTGACACAGAGCGAGCCGATGGCCCTGACCTCTTGCACGACATCCACCGCTTTGCGTGCATCGAGACGCTCGAGCGCGACGCGCGCTTCGAAGTCCACGCTGTGCTTCCGCACGCGATCCAGTTCCGCCTCGTGTGTCCAGCGTCAGCGCTCGACGAGCACATGCTCCGGCATCACCACCACGTCGACATGAACGAGCTCACGCAGCAGCTCGTGCGCGACGTGAACGCTCTCGGCGGCGGTGCGCTCCTTGCGTACGTCCCGCTGCGCAACAGCGCGTCGGAGAAGCCTGAGATCGTCGCGATGGCCTCGATCGCTGGACCGACGACGCTCTTGAGCATGTGGCGCGACATTGACGCTCGCGCCGAGACGATTGTGCGTGCCGTGAAAGCGAAGCTCGCAGGTTGTCTCTGCGGTTTCTAGGAGGACACCTTCAACTGTCCACGATGACTCCACGTCTGCCAGACACAGTGAGAATCAAACAACTTGATGAAACTATGTTTTGATTGATCAAGTGCGCTTGTGGATGTATCATCGCACAGCACAGTCCCACAATATGTTACTTTTATCACGATGCAAAGTGCACTTTGTATCAGTCAATACGGATATCAAATTATTCGATTCTCGAATGATGCAGGCTATTTTCGTTGAATAGCAACTTGACAAGCATCGCTATCACGAGCAGCATCATGTGCGCTCGATGGAGCGCTTGATGAGCGGCTGCGCTCAATGTGATCGCATACCTGCGAGGTGCGTGCGATCCTGCAGCACGCTGCAAGCACCGAGTACGCTTGCCTGCGCTGTGAATATGCCACTTGCACATTTGCAGCCCAGCAGCGCAGTCAACGAGCGCTTGCACTGCGATGACCGAGAGCAACGAGAGCACGGAGCGTCCGGACACGCGACTGCCACCGCAGTCTGCCACTGCGCGGTTATTCACGCGCATTGGCAAGCGCGACGATGACCTCGCGACGCAAGAGGGTCGCATGGACGAGCTTCGGGCGTACAGCCGCGAGCACGCGCGCTGGCGCGCCTACCGGACGTTCTGCCAGTTCCGCTTTGGGTACTTTGCGTTCCTCGTGCTCATGGTCATCGTCATGTTCTCGTTCACGCTGCTCATGGAGATCTTCTTCGCGATCTTCCTCCCGAGCGCCAAGTTCGACGACAACTACGTCGTGCGGTCGATCGCACTGCTCGTCGCGCTGCCGATCGTGCTCTTTGTGCTCTCGTACTGCTTCGAGGAGGCGAATCGCCTCTTCTTCGATGCGATCGACAAGACTGACGGCTCGCTCCCGAACTTTCGCATCGCGCTCGCTGTCGTGATTCACTATGCGCGCCATCGCCGTGAGATGCAGGACCCGCGCGCAGAGTCGCAGAGTTGCAGCGACGGCGAAGCGGCCGGTACAAGCGACGACAGCGCCGGACCTGGCGCGCGTCGCAAGACACTGGTACTCATGGCCGCAGAGGACGATCCGTTTGATGACACGGGCAAAGACGAAGAGGACTTGGCGTGGGAGCTCCGACAGGAAAAGGCCGAAGACGACGCAGCTGCTGCCGCCGCTGAGCCGCCAAACGTGCCAGCGTGCGAGCCACATGCCACGAGCACTGCAGCGAAGCGTTGGAAGCGCGTTCGAGCTGCTGTGTTTGCTGCGCGCCTGATCAAGAGAGTCGAGTACGAAGGACCGCCGTTCGATGTCTCGACATTCGTGATCGTCGACATCGTGTGCCCCGTGCTGTTTGAAGTCGCAACGGGCGTGGCGCTCGTGCTCGAGTTCCTCTCGTCGTGGTCGCCAACGAAAGCCTTCCTCGCGTACGTCCAGATGGGCTTCTGGACCCTCAGCCTGTACCTCGTCGTCTGGGTCGTGACGCACTTTGTGAGCAGCCGCAACGGCAAGATGCGCTTGCTCGTGAGCAACTACCGGCGCTCTCGGCGCCTCACAATGCGTGCAGTCTCGGAGCTCGAGCGCCACAAGCGCGCAGAGCGCCTCTGGCTACTTGACGTTGGCTTTCGGTTCTACTACCACGTCGCGCAGAAAGTGAACCCTGGGACGTGGTGCCCCTTGCGCGTGCGCCACAACACTGCAGAACAGACTGTCGTGACGACGACCCTGACGACGAGCACTAGCAACAACATGGTCCAGCCAGTCACACTCATCGACGTCCAGAGTCCAGGCGGCGGCACACACACAGGTCGCCACTCGCCAGTGCGCGCAGCAATGGCAAGCAAAGTCCACGCAGTCGTGAGCGCGCACGCGCACTTGCAGTCGCGCAATCCGTGGCACCGGCTCGCCAACACGCGCAAAGCCGCTGTGCTGCTCGTGCTCGTGATCGCCGCTGCGCTCCTGTCGCTCTACTCGTTCATCATCGGCTGGCCGATCATGGGCGTGCTCCTCATTGCGCTCAGCTCTGTCATCCAGCAGCTCTTTCCCCAGATCTTTGGCCGCGCATTCCGGGACTTCATCAAAGCGTTCGTCGTGCTCTCGTTCGTGTTCTTCTCGTCGACGTTTGTCATCGGGGCGTTCGCAAGCGGCGAGGCATTTGAGCTCGGTTCGTTCGTGTCGACGAGCGCCACAGACCCAGTGGACACGTCCGCAGTGTCCAAGACAAACACCCTCGCACTTGGCCTTCAGCAGCAAGCAACGAGCGAGTACCCAGCGTGCACGATCGACTACGACGGCCTCACGGTCCTCGACCTCGCGCTCATTGCTGACGCTGCGTACGGGAACTCGACCGCTGTGCAGCAACGCGCGCTCACGAACCGCTTCAGTGGCACGGCGCTGGGCAACTGGACGTACGTGGCGCGGAACAACGAGAGCACGGACCACCAAGTGTGGATGGAGCTCTACTTCCCACGCGTAAACATGACTGTCGTCGCTGTGCGCGGCACTGCAAGCGCAACGGACGCGCTCGAAGACCTGCACTACTGGTTCGGCATCACGATCATGCAAGCGCTCGACGTGTTTGTACCTTTCTTGCAGCAGCTTCCACGCGCGTTTGTCGTCAAGCTCCTGTCCATGGACTTGATCACGAGCGTGATGCCGGCGCCCGTGTACGTCCCATTGCTCGAGCACGTCGAGCGCGTGCGTGCGCGCGTTGGTGAGAACGTCGTCGTGACTGGGCACAGTCTCGGCGGCGCCATGGCAGCGATGGTCGGCGCAAAGACCCAGACGCGCGCAGTGTCGTTCTCTGGACCGGGACTCATCTACTCGCGCGGCCGCTTCGGCGTCGATGCGAGCGACTTGCGCGACTACGTCTTGACGTTCAAGCCTCGGAAAGATGTCGTCCCGCGCGTCGATGCGCTCGGTGGGATGGTCCAAGAGCTGCGGTGCAAGCACAAGTCGCCGATGGCGTGTCACGGAACGCTCACGCACATCTGTGAGCTGTACTTGGCGTGCGGCGACTCGCGCAAGCGCAACTGGGCGATGAACAAGCAGTGCAATGCGTACCACGCGCTGCCAGAAGACACGGCGGAGGATGCATAGAGAGCAAGAGAGCAAGAGCACGCAAGAGACAAAGATTGAGACAGAGAGCGCGCATGCACACGGTTGGGAAGCAACTGCCCGTTGACGTTTAGTTCATCCTAAACGTGCCTACAAGTGCGTTCTAGTCACGATCGTCAAGGTCGGTCATCCTAGTCCTCGCACTGCTCGGCGTGGATGCGTGTCAGACTCATTGCGTCGCGTCATGGTTCAAACCACTCGGTGACTCTCATCTGCCGCGACCCACTGACCACGCTCGAAGCGCGGTCAAGTTGCTGTTGCTGCTGCTTGGTGTCGAACCCGTCTTGTCGTTGCGCAACTCTCACGTGAACACTCGATGGATCGACTGAGCGCTCGTGACGACTGACAGATCGAGTCAACCAGAGACGAGTAAGGAAACATGGACATGAGAGAAGGGCGTCGCGCCGCAGAAGAACTTGCTGCTCGAGCTTGTGCTCGCAGTCGTCGCGGCGCTTTTCCTCGGCTTTGGCTCGCTCTTCCTCTTCCTCTTCCTCTGGGCCGAGATCTACGTCTAAGCACCTCCAGCAAGGATCGATCGATTGTCCATACGCACATCGCTCCACCCACTCGCTCGCACGCACACAGTCGCGCCCACAGCAGTCACAGTGACTCGCCACCGGATGTGCACCTATGCGTTTTGATACAGCAGCAGCAGGAGGGCGAGCACATACGATCAATCAGTAGCGATGCGTATGTATGAGTGACTCGTCCGACTGCCCCACACGTTTGACAAGGCAAGTTTACAAGCAATGAAGACCGAGGAGCTTCTGTGAGCAGTTGTTTGATTGACTAGACTTGACTCGGATGGACTCGAGTTGTCTCTGCAGCGTATGAGTGATGTTGGACTGACGCGTCATAGACTCGCACGCGTGTCATGCCATCTTGGTCGCATCACTACGCAGTTAGGATCACGTAGAGCGCGTGGATGATCCCTGGGATGTACCTACGTTTAGTCAGCCGAACACACAGAGACACACACATCCATGAGCTCTGTCTGTAGTTGCACTCGCGTCCCATGGTCGCTAGCTAGACGTACCCGAGCAGTGTGAGCAGCACGTTGATAGCAAAGTCCTTGTTGCAGCCCGTCTGGAAGAACACGCCGAGCGGCGGCAAGAGCACTGCGAGCACAATGTGCGCGACACGGTCCCAGTCAAAGCCACCGCTACTGTCGCTGTCGTCGTATGCATTGTGGCCGCGTGTCGTGTCCATTGGCGGCGCGACGTAGTGGCGAGGCGGGTTGTACTGCGCCTGCTGCGGTGGCGGTCGCGAGTGTGGCGAGGCACTTTCGTCCCACCACGCCCCGCTCTCCGGGTCGCGCGCACTCTCGGTCTTGGACGCCATTGCGCTGTTCGTCGGTCGTTGTGCGTGTGCTCGAGACTGCGCGACTTGAGGAATGCAAGCACGAGCAGCAACAGCCAAAGCAACGAGAGAGAGAGAGAGAGAGAGAGAGACTCGAGACGGCAGTTGGAGAAGATGAAAGTGTCGTTCATATCATAAGAGGCTGGAGTGGATGCTGCGACGGGGCTCTCGATTACTCCTTCACGATGATGTAGACCGCGTGGATCACGCCCGGGACGTAGCTGTGCATCGAGCATGCATGTGCACAAGCCTGTCAGTATCATCCATGCAATGGACTTGCACAAGCACGAGTACTGCACAGCGAGCAAGAGCAGCGCAACAAGCACGAGCATGCGAGACGCACCCGAGGATCGTGAGCAAGACGTTGATCGCGAGGTCTTTCGTGCAGCCGACTTGGAAGTACACGCCGACCGGAGGAATGAGCACGGAGCAGATCACGCGCGGGATGTCGCCACAGGTCACGGCCATGGTGCTTGCTGGTGTGTGTGTGGTGTGTGTGTGGAGAGGTCGAGTGGTGCCCGCGAAGCGAATTCGGATGTGAGCGCGTCGAGCAGCTCGCAAGTCGCTTTTGCTGGTCAAAATGTGTGAGCCATCTTGAGTGAGATCTGCGTTGGATTCATGCTGCAAAAAAACCTATCTAACAGCATTGTAGCTTGCGTTTGACTTGTGCGTGTATGCTTCAAGATACACCTATCGAATCGCATCCAAATGTCGCGCTTAGCGTGATTCAATTTGTTCCTTACAATACAGTTCGTACTATCGAATACAGAGGCAATTGCAGTTCTGTATGAAGCAGGATATTGTACAAAAGTGGACCACACGCGCAGCTGCGTTGCATTTCAGCGAATCACAGCGCTCGAAATAAATGAGATCTGCGCCAAAATCGAGGGAACCACCTGGATTTTGGTGGGTTCTGCACTTGGAAATGGCTCGAAGCAAGGTGCACATTTTTTGGACGACAACGAAGGTCAACCACAATCACGTTTGATGTCTTTGCTTGACGCGCTCAACGTCGGCGGGGTCGATGGACGACAACGTCATGGCAGTGGCTGCTGCGCAACATGCTCGAAGACAAGTACGCCTCGACCTCGCGTCCTCGACGATTCTCTCGCCATTCAAAAAAGTGCGTTTGATTCATCGCGACGTAGTAAGTTAGAGTCTATGGAATGTGCTGCTGCTGCTGTTGCTGCTGTGGAGCGCCACTCAAGAAGCCTTGCGCGAGCTCGTCTTCGAGGTCTGCAGCAAAGAGCGCAGCGCCGACGGCGTTCGTGAAGAGGAAGAGCGAGCCGAGGAACGGAATCATCTCGAGGAACATCGCTTGCATGCCAAAGGCCGAGTATTGCGCTTTGCGCGCGTCGATGAACTGCTTCTGCTCGGCGTAGCGGTAGTTCTTGAGCTCAAAGTAGTAGAGATGGTACTCCCACGCGAGGATCGTGCCGTTGAGCCAGACCCACGCGAGTGTCCCGACGACCGGGATCAAGTTGAGCGGCAGCGTGATGATCAAGACGACGATGCGGAGCCAGAGACTCACGCGGCAGCACGCACCGCACGTGCGACAGCAGCTCGCGTGGTTCTTCTCGTTCTCGACGAGCTCGCCGTGCCCACGGTCGTGCAGCACTTGCTCAAAGACCTTGTCCATGAAGCACCCGACGACTGCGAGCGAGTAGATGAGCGTGACGAGGAAGATCTCAACGACGACCATGATGATCGCAAGGACCCACGCAAGCCAGCCGGCACGCCTGCGTCTTCGAGGAGCTCGGCTTGTGGGTAGAGCCCGATGGCAAAGAGTCCAATGACTGACACCGCTGCGACGACAAGCGTCATGAGGATCGGACAGATCGACGTGAGCCACAGGCGCGGGTGCGTCACAAAGTACGCGATGCCTTGAAGTGCGTACGTCGGCATCGCTTGCGTGTGAAAATGTGAGTGTGTCTTGGGTCGTGTCAATGTGCGCGCTTGAGCTCGCTTCGTGGAGTGAAGTGGTCGCGTGCCGCCGGCGTCGCGCAGGTCTTGAGGTCTTGCGGTCTTGCTTGCTTGCTTGTCCTTGTGAGCAATTGCAGGTGTTTGACATAGGAGACGTTGTGGGACACAAGCATGTAGCACACCGTGTGGAGCAGCTTGTGGGTCGATGGAGACGATTCCCGTCGTAGTATACTGAGCGCAAATACTGTTTGAGAGTGCTCGTTGGCGCAGGTCGTTTTACAAACAGCACTATTTGAATACTGACGCTGAAGTTCTTGTATTGAAGCATGTCACCTCGACCGACTGTCCTCGGTAGAGAGTCAGTCCATTACGCGGCCAGCATTGTTGCGTTGTGGAGGCCTTATAATTTCGACGCAGCATACAATTGTCAAGTCACGCGACTGAATAGGGTTGCAGCGCGCACAGAGAAGAGCCGATTGGCGCGCGTGGTGGACCGAGACGCGCATTGGCATGGGAACGACCTCGGCGGCGCCATCACCAGACAAGACCGACCGACGAACGAGTGCGTGGACGCATACCATCGCGTCCAGGGACCGACCGAGCGCACCGTGGGCGACGTGCAGCGCAACAACAGCGAGCGCAGCAGCAGCACGTGCGAGTAGAAGCAGGAGCTGCGCAAGCGCGACAGAATCCGAAAGAAGCAGCAAACAAGAGAAGAGATCGAACGAGCGAGGATGAAGGTGCCGACGCTCGTACTCGCCGCGTGCATTGGTGCGTCTTTGCTTGCCCTTGGTACTGCTGAGTGCATGCACCGCCTTGCTGCGTGTGTGCACGTGCTAATGTGACTGCCTGCTATGGACCATGTCTCCGATTGCAGCGGCGCTCTGGTGCAGCGACGCCGACGCGGCGCTGTCGCCTGCGAACGTCAAGAAGAGCTGTCTCGCGCTCAAGACGTGCTACAAAGGCGGCGTGCAGGCCAACTCGTGCAAGGTCCAAGCGCAGGACTGCCCGCCATGCGTGACATTTGACAACGACGGCTGCTTCGAGCTTATCAACGGCGCGTGCAAGTTCGGGTACCTCTGCTCCGAGTACTGGGCGGCTGACACGGGCACAGACAGCGGCTCCGGCTCGGGCAAGCCCGGCACGACGACTGCAGGCAACGGCGGCGCAGGCGCTGGAGCGAAAAACTCGACTGCGAATCCGTCGCCGTCGACGTCTGCGCGCTCGTCGTCGGGCAGCGGTGGGGGCGGCGGCGCAGGCACCGCCGGCTCTGCCGCACAAGACGACGGGAACGACCTCAGCGCGATCTTTGCGATCATTGGCGCGACGATGGGCATCATCGCAGTCGCTGTCATCTTCCTCACGCTCGTGCGCCGCTCGCGCGCTGCGCACAACGACGAGGACGAGGAAGCCGCGACGCCAGCACCGATGACAAAGGACCCGCAGAGCGCCACGGCTGCTGTCACGTACGCTGCGTACAGCGGCACTGGCGCCGGTGCGCGGAGCCGCAACACGAGCGCAGACACGGCCGAGGTCGCAACAGTCGCGAGCTACTACAGCCAGAAGCCGCAGAACCTCCCGATGGCGTCGCCGCGCGTCGCAGGTCGCGCGGTCCCAGCTCCAGCGCCGCGGTCGGCGCAGCCCGTGCCCAACCCACCGGCGACTGCGCGTGCGATGCCAGTTTTTGCGAACAAAGCGCCGCTCGGAGGCGCTGCGCCCCAGACGCAACAGCAGACGCAGGTCGCAGACCCGGTGCAGCTGTACTACCAAGTGCCGGCGGAACCTGTGGTCGTGGCGCTCGAGGCTGCAGTTCCGGCCGCTGTGCGTCGCGCGTCGAGTCCGCGCAATCGACGGGAGTCGTTCGAGTTCTGAGGACGCGCGTGCACGTGGGGATGCAACGGGGAAGATGATGATGATGCGTGCGCGTATATATGGGAGCGCAAGAGAGAGCGAGAGAGAGAGTCACCGTGTGCTGGTGGCACGCTCGTATCTGTACAGACGTTCGTTTCAATTGCCTCGCCAACTCTGTTGAGCTCCTTGTCTGTAGGCGCACTCGCGAATCGATCGATGAGTCGCGTCCAGTGACTCGGAAGGTGCTAGTGCTGCGAGCGACGGCAGCAGGCGACGGTTTGACAGACAACCAGAGACAGACGTCAACGTCATGGCGAGAGCGCCAATGCAGCGCGGACTGCGTGCTCGAGGCGCGTGTTGTCGTCTGCAAGCGTCTGCGAGCGCTGCGTCAGGTCCGAGAGCGAGCACTGCTTGCGCGCGCGGTAGCGCCGCTGCCGCAGGTTCTGGAGCTGCCGCGTGCGCTCGAGCCTTGTACACGCGATCGCGACGCCATCACACACGAGCACACGAACTCGCGGTCGGTCAGTACGCAGCGTCGCACGTGGTGCAAGCAAACAAGCTGTACGTCGCGCTGCGTGACGTACTTTGCAGTGGCGAGCACTGACGGATTGCGACGCAAGTTGGCGTCACGACTCGCGCCGGCGACTGAGCTTGTGCGTGTGTTGTCGTCACACACGTGTGGGCTCCACTTGGTCTCGCTCGCGCGCTTGAGCGAGTGCTCGTCATTGCTCCCAGTGCTCGTGTCTGTGGACATCGCTTGCGCTGCGGTGCCGTACGAGCGCGCGCGATGCGAGCTCTTTGGTCGCTTTGTTCGCGCAGGTGGCTGCGCTTCTTCTAGCAACACCGGTGTGTCTACCACAGACTGTCGTTGCTCGGATACGCTTGCACTGTGCACACGCGATCGACGGGTTCGCGCGACTGCAGTCTCCATTGCGACGCACGCGTGTGAACTCGAGACGCTTTCGCTCTTGCTGCGAGTGCTCACTGCGCGCTTTGCCTGTTGCCTTTTCAAGCAGTTGCGAACGACTGAGCAGCTCCTCCAAGCAGCGGCACGACGCACTTTCTCATCGCTGCAGCGCTGTGATGCATGCAGGACGTGCTGGCGAATGGACGAGCAGCGCGCAAAGCGATCATCCTTAGTGCAAGGCGTTCTTGAAGTGCTTTGTGCACGGACTGAAAGCAGTGAACAGTGAACGCGAGCACGTTGGTGTGCATGGACCGACTGGAGGCTGCTTGGGTCGAGCGCTGTCACAGGAGTCGTGTGCCAAGTGAAGAGGTTGGTGCTACGATCGTGTCCGTCACACACACGCTCGCACACATATGCACATGGCTGCTGGTCTGTGTGTCATGTGTCTGTGCACATTGCAGTGGCGCTGCTCCTCTCGTCGTGCGATCAAGTGCATTGCGCGCGTCGAGCTCGACGACCTCCATGGTCGTGACTATCGTCGTCGTCGTTGTCTCGGTCGCGATGATCGTCGAGGTCGCCGCAAAGCGCTGCCTTTTACAACCAGGCGACCAAGATGGCTCCGCTCGAACAATAGCGTTCGTTGAACTTGCCACTTGGACTGCGTACGTTGGAGCAATTGTACAGTACGACACCGCGCATACAAACGAAATGACATCAAGTACAGTCAAAGCGCTGGCAAGCGACGCATTCGAGCGATCGTCGCCACGTCTCTGCTCTCTCTGTTGCGTAGTTAGCTGAAGCAATAATGTACATGTGCGACTGTTTATGCAGACTGCACGGTACAGTGTGCAACATGGCTACACTGAAGTCTACTCGAGCTGGTGCAGGTTGTTCGTGCTGTTGATGCGCCAGAGCTGGTCCGCGAGCGTCGACTTGGATCGCCGCCGCGGCTGCAAGCGGAAGCTCGACGATGTCTGCTCGTTGTGTGCAGCGACGTCGTCGCGCACGGTGCGCGACACGTCACCACTGCTCGATGCGTGGGCGTGACCGCTGCGCAGCCATTGCTGCTGCATGTGAAAGGTTGTCAAGTGCTGCTTCCCATCGACGTCAAGACTGAATGCCCGACGTGGTCGCTCAAGCATCAGCGACTCGTAGCGTGATCCAGCTGCGTTGTCAAAGACAGACACGTGGCGACTGGTGGAATGCCCAGTCGTACCTGCCGCTCGGCCACCTGGAACCGAGAGGTCACCAGGTTCAAAGTCTTCGCGACGTGAGAGCGACGGCACTGTGACAGCGATGAGCGCGTCGTCGATGCTGCCAGAGCGCACAAGCGGAGGTGGGGACGAGAGCTCTATTTGCGAGACTCTCTTCTCGACGCGACCGAGCTTGTCTTCCATCCGTGCAACGGCAGCTGCGAGCGACCGTAGCAGCTCCAAATGCTCGTCCACTGGTGTATGCCCGTGTGGCGGCACTGGCTCGGACTGGTGCTGCTGTGGGTGTGACTCCTTGTCTGTAGTAGTCTCGCTGCTGCCCTCAGTCATCGTTGCTCCAGCTGGTGGCAGTTGGACAGAGGCAGTCGTCCCTTGTTCAACCTGTACAGATTGGCTGTGCGGCAGTGACGCATGCGCCTCGAGGAACTTGCCAGCAGACGAGCACGACGATGTTGACTGCGGACGCGTGCGCTGCTTGCGCAAGTGGCAGTGCTCGCGTGACGAAGGATCAGCTGTGCTCCAACGCAAGAGACCTTCGTGGACACTTGGCGGCGGCGAAGTGACGAGGTGATGGTTGCCTCCATTCCCAATCAAGTCTATGGTATCTGCGAGGATCTCGGCCGCCTTGGTAGCAGTAAGAATCGGCTCCTCGGGCTTGTCGGCTCCTGCAAGTCCTGTCGATGCACTGTGGGTCTTGCTCTCATCGCTGTCGTGCGCATGTGCGCGCCGCAGAAGCACTTCTTGCCACAGCTGCGGGTGTTCATTCGACTCGAAGCCGCGCTGGAGCATGCGCGTGACAACGCGCCTTCGGTCGGAGTGGTACCGCGCGACAATGTCGAGGAACGGTGCGCGCTGGAGCACGCAGATCTCCATGTACGTGAGCGCACGCACACTTGTTGCGCGCTTGCAGTTGAGGAGGAGCGCGACTTCGCCAAACGCTGCGCCGTTCGCGACGCGCGTTGTCTCGCGGTGGTAGCCAGTGACTTCGCCGACGCCGCGGTGGATCATGAAGAACTCGGTGCCGATCTCGCTCTTGCGCACGACATAGTCGTCTGGCAAGTACACGCGCACGCGCAGGCTCAGGACCACGGCGCTCACAAAGTCTGGACTGCAGTCGGACCAGAACGGCACGCACACGACGAGGTTCATGTACCGACAGAGTCCGACCTCGAGTGCGAGCGGACGCGTGAGATCGCGCGTGAAGCCCGTGATGTCTTCGCTTGTAGCGTCGTACTCGCGCCAGAGGTGCTCGTAATACCGATGGATGCGGTCTTGGAGCTCTTGTGGCAGCTGCAGCTTGTGCATCTTGGACGCGAGCATGAGCTTCTGGCGCTCGTACGCGCCGTGCGACGTGCTCCAGTGGCGCGTCGCCAGTACGACTGCGATGCGGCCAAGCACGTACGCAAACAGGAGCACGCCAACAAGGAGAAGCGCGATCGCAAGTGCGTCTTCATGTGCGCGTTCGCTCGCTGCCCAAACGCTGTCACTTGAGCCGCTGCCCGTCATACATGCGATCACGCGTCGCGCGTCGCGCAAGTACGTGGCAATGAGCGACAGCGCGGTGCTGTCGTCACGCATGACAATCGCGTGCCAGCCGCACGTACAATAGTGAAGCGTGAGGACGAAGAGCGTGAGCATCCTCGTCACGACGCGTGCGATCGCGCAGTGAGGGCCTTGGTACAGCCAGCAGTGCTCTTGGTAGAACGTGACACTTTGGAGCACCCACGCAGACCGCGCTGTGCGGACAAAGTTGGGCCATTGCAGCACGCGCAGTGCATTCGCGACGTGGTAGAGCGCAGGGCTTGCGACGATGAGCGCTTTACCACCGCTTGACGTGAGCCGCATCAGCGACTCGAGTGGCAGTGCACTCAAGACGTCAGGCAGGAAGGAGCCGCGCAAGTACTGCCGAGCGATTTCGGAGCGCGACGACACGAGCTGGACGCTGCCGTGACTCTGGACGTACACGCACGTGTTGAACGCGCTGGCGACTTCGAGCAGGTACACGACCTCTAGCGCGACGTTGATGCGAATCATTGAAAGCGTCGCAGTCGGTGAGCTCGCACTATGTGACGCCAAGTACGTCGGCGCGAACGGCAGGTACAGGAGCTGGAAGCAGTAGACGCAGAAGAGCAGCGCGTCTTTGAATCGATACGCAGCACTCGTCGGTGCGATGGGATGCCGCAGTCCGTACAGGCACGCGACAAACGCATTGAACGCCTGGTGCCTCGCTTGCTTGAGCGATCGGTGGAGCGAGAGACGAGCGTGGCGTTTCAATGGCGAGCGACCGCCAGCTCCAATGTGGCGCGTGGAGCTGCCTGATGCACCAGAGCGAGCGGGCACAGAGTGCTCGGGTGCGTACCGCGGAGTGTAGATCGACGCTTGCCCCGAGTTGAGCTTGCGCAAGTTGAAGTGACGCAGAATCGTCTCGTAGTTTGCAGTCTGGACTTGCAAGTCGGCGTGGAGACTGCTGCTGTCGTGCACACCGCTACCAGTCGTCGCGTGCGCTGCACTGCTGCCGCCGAACGCTGCGTTTGCCGATGCGGACGAGATGCTGAACGAGAACGAGTCGCGCGGAAACACCTTTGTCGGCACAAACGTCGGCAGCGGCGCGAGGGTCGACTCAGCGCCAGAGCTCCGCCGCCGCGGTCGGTGCTGCTCGTGGTCAGAGACGTCACAATCGTCTGGCGCTGGTACATCGCTTGATGCTGCTGCTGCTGCTACGTCTGCATGAACAGTGTCGACGCTCGCGCTCGCACTCGCTGCTGCTGCTGCCAGGACACCCATCGTAGCGCTGTGTCGACGTGTCGATGCGTTCGAGTGCTGCACTTTGAACGAACAAGAACAAGAGCGAAGTTCCACTTGACGCAGTCATCGTTGCCATGAACTTGACGGTGGCTTGGAATAGCTACATCTGAGACGCAATTACTTTCTTTTATCACTATTGCATGGTGCTGTTTGACGCTCAGCATACAACCATCAAGTCAACTCACACGCAACACTGAGCAAACGCAACACGAGAAGGTGGTAACGTCAGCGCTGTGTCGCTGTGTGCGATCGCAAAGAGGGCGATAGCAGCTAACGCAGCGCACACACAGATGGAGCACGCACTCGATGCAGCGAATCGTGGCTTCCGCTTGCTCCAGAAAATGGGCTGGACGCAAGGCACTGGTCTCGGCAAGCACGCTCAAGGTGCGGCACACCTACATTGGGGTGGTACTTGCACACATCGGTGCGAAGCTCGCACGCGGCACTAACTACCAGCGATGGTCACGATGAGTAGGTATCGTGGAGCCTGTGAAGATGAAAGAGAACGTCGTGTGCCTTGGACTCGGCAAAGCGGTACGCGCGCGCTCTCGATCATCCTTGACTACTGCGTTGCAAAGGTTCCGTGTGAATGCACCCATTGGCCACGATCGCACGCTCGATACGAGAAGAGAGCTGTCACAGTCGGCGTTTGTCGCTCTCATTTACGTCTTTGCGTGCGCTCGTATCGTAGGAAGAGTACGATGAAATGACGGAGCAAGCGACGCGCGAGCGGCGGAAGCTCGACGCAGAGATCGTCGAGACGCACGAAGAGACTGCTGTGCGGCTCGCAAAAGCTGCGCGCGACGACCAGATCCGAGCCGACGTGACTGCGAGCAAGTCTGCGTTCCTATGCGCCGACTGCCAGAAGCAGTACGCGACTGTGAGCGAGATGGAGCACCACTTGAGCTCATACGACCACCACCACCGCAAGCGCTTGCTCGACCTCAAGAAGCAGTCGCTCGCTCCAGCGCATGAGCAAGCATCGAAGCGCAAGCGCGAGCAGCAGCACGACGCTGAGCTACTGCAGAAGCGCATGGCGCTTGCTGCTGCTGCAGACGCCGCCGCAGCTGCCACGAAAGTCGCGCCGCCACCGATCCCAGTATCAGCGCCTCAGGCACTTGGATCTGCGACTGGGCCAGCAACGAGTGCACTGTCAGCCGTAAAAGTCGGCTTCAGCTTTGGTGCGAAAGCGACTGGCGCAACGATCAAGAAGAAGAAGGCGCCGCTGCGGAGCGCCATTGCGTCTGCGTTTGCACAGCCGCTTGAGTGATCGCTCTTGAGTCGTCCAGTCATGCAGTGACAGTTTACAATAATTCGCATTTTATGGTACTAGTTTGCTATAATTCACATTATAGCCTCGTGAACCTACTGAAATAGGAATCCTAGACGCATACTAAATCCAAGTGAGTCTGCGTAATCCAGCCATTGTCACGAGAAACGGAGAAACAGCAGCACCACATGACGATGTCGGCACTGGCGACGACGTCCGCAACGACGACGACGCGCAGCTGGGCCGAGGCAGCGCGTGCACGCTCGGACAACGCAGGGTCTGCGGCAATGACAGCAGTAGCCCCAGCGACGCTGAGCACATCGGACCGTTCACGTGCGCAGCACGAGCGACTACCAGTCGGACTCCGTCCCGTGACGCAGCAGCAGCTCGAAGCGCGTCATGGCCAACGCGCCGTCGCAGCAGCGCCACTTCCACTGGCAGGAAACCCGCGCAAGGCTTCCAGCGACGCTGCGCGCGCGTCAGGGGCACGTGTAGCAGCGAATGGTGCTCGCACAAGCGCAGACGAGAGTGGTGGCGAGGGCGAGGACGGCGGGTGGAAGAGCGTCGAGTCGCGCAGCAGCAAGTGGAACCGCTCGCACAAGCACCGCGGGGCGCCAGCACCAGAGCCGTCGAAGCGCGCAGCGTCGCTAGCGCCTACATCTGCTGCCTCGTCAACAGCGCTCACGCCGTACACGTACTCGTGGGCAACGACATCAGTCGCATCCGCTGCTGCAACAAATGCAACAAATGGGGCGACCAGTGTCCGCACACCGTCTGGACAACGCGACGACGCTTCGTCGCGCAGAACGCAGTCGTACCGATCGGATCCACCACTGCCGCCATCGTCAGCGCCTGGTGGAGCAGTCGTACCACCGCCACCGCGACTGGCGCTTGCGCCGCACGAGCGACGTTCCGGCGGTACACCTCGCGGACGTGGTGGTCATGGCGGTGGTCACGACTTGACTCAAGCGCGCTCGTCACGCAGTGGCGTGCGCAGTCCACCGCTCATGCTACCAGGCGCGAGTGACTCGGCACAGTATCGCCGCACGAGTCTTCAGCAGCTCTTGACAAAGATCGAGACCGAGCAGCAGCAGCACGAGACCGAGTCACCACAGTCGCAGTCCCAGCATTTATCGCGCCGCCGAACGGATCCGACGACGTCATCATCATCGTCGTCGACTGCATCCTCCTCTTCGTCGGCAGCGTCGGCTGCAGCAGCAGCAGCAGAAAGTCCAAACGACCAGCAGCATGACCGCCGCAGTGCACCAGATGCAGCGACTGGAGCCAAGCAAGCGCAGCAGCCGCCAGTGCAAAAGTGCGGCGACAAACGTGACTTTTTCTTTCGGAACCTCGACTTTGAGACCCGCAATCGGTTACAAATCGACGATGTCGCAGGGTTCAGTGTCACGGAGCACGAAATGGCGACAAAGATCTCGGAAGCAATCTTGGCGCTGTACTACAATTGCGATACTGCAGACCCGATCAGCGCCGCTGCCGAGTCCACGCCAGTCGTGCACACGCGGTCGACGCTGACGATCACGGATGCAACAGCGTGCGTCGGCGGGAACGTGATCTCGTTCTGCGACTACTTTGCGATCGTGAACGCTGTCGAGTGCGACCACACGCGGTGCGCGATGCTCGAGCACAACCTCGAGGTGTTACAAAAGCGCAATGCGATCTGCATCCACGCGAGCTACCTCCTCGTGATGCACGACTTGCAGCAAGACGTCGTGTTCATGGACCCGCCGTGGGGCGGCCCAGAGTACAAAGACCTCGACCGCGTCGACCTTTACCTCGACGACGTCCCGCTCTACGACATCTGCACGCAGCTCTACGGCCACGCAGCGATCGTCGTGCTCAAGGTCCCGACGAACTTTGACGCCGACAAGTTTGCTGCGCACGTCCCCGGGACCGTGACCGTCCGCACGGACCTGAACAAGATGCACCTCGTTGCAATTGACTTTCGAGAACCGCAGCAGCGCGAGGCGTCGTAGACTCTAGAGGCTAAGCTCGGTTGCTCGCAGGCAGCAGTGAGGAAGCGCACGAGGCAGTCAGTGAGTCAGAGTCAGTCACCAACACGACGGCGACGGCACTGCTTGCTGCTCTCACTCGCTTCCCCGCGCCACGTGCGCTTGCTATCGACAGGACAGACCCGCCGCGACTCCGAGTGCGTCTCGTCTCGTCGGGTCCATCGCCTAACTCGCAATCTCCGACGACTGGCGCGACAGTCGAGCGAGTTGGTCACAGTCGCATATGAGTCCGTGTGACGACCAACTCTGCGACCATGAGGGCAGTGACAGACGATCAGCGAGAGTACACGACCTGTCGCCATCCGCTCTGTGCCTGCAACCACACTCGAGCACGTCGGGTCGAGCTCCTCCGACGCTGAAATTGGCGACGGCGTTTCACACGCGGCACACGGACGTCATGGAGACCCGCTTCGCCATCAATCACTCCGTCATTGCCGCCGAAGCGCAACAGCAATGACGGACAGCGACGACAACATCGACGTGCTCAACGACCGTGGCGATGCGCTGCATCTGGCCTCCGACGACGACGCAGCCGCGGATGCAGATACAGACAGCCCACCAGCACGAGCAGAGTCCAAGCGCTCGAGCTTCTCGGGCTACCTCGGCGCGCTCCGAGCGCTCCAGCCGCGGCGTGCATCGCTCGCAAAGCGTCGACAGTCAGTCTCGAGTGGACTCGCAGCAGGAGGAGCAGCGCCGCAGTCAACCTCGCCGCAAGCAGCTGTCCGGCGATCCAAGTCGATCAACCGTGCAGCAACGGCGCGGCGTCCGAGCATCGCGGCGCTCGGGCTTGCAACCGGCCGCTCAGTGCGCAACTTGAACGAGCTCGAGACCAAGACGGCGGCGTACGAGCTCATGATGCAGCGCTTCCAGCTCCGCAAAGTCGATGCGCCAGTCGAGCGAGACAAAGCGCTGCGCGCGGCAGCGGCCGAGGCGAACCACTCGACGTCGTCCGAGCACTCGAACAGTCCGGCAGTCGTGCGCCGCAAGACGTTCACAGACTTTAGCCGTCACCTCGGCGCAGACGTCGCTGCGACGGCGTCCGAGCTCGACGATCCAAGTCCGCGGCACAGCGCTGGCTACACGGACGGTGGCCACACCAGCGCTGGCAACACCCTCACAAAGCGCGCGGATGTCGATGAGTCTGCGCGCCACCGCACGTCGATCGAGAAGAGCAGCCACCGATGTCTCGACGCCGCTGACATGCCGAGTGCGCGGCACTCGGGAGCATCCGTGGTAAGCGACGTACAGCGTCACGGACCCGAGACATCGCCGCGTGACCCAGTAGTCGGATTCAACCGTCTTGCGCATCTCGCTACGACGCTGAAAGCCTCGCGCTCGACTTCGTCGCGCTTCTCGCTCCACCACGTCGTGAAGCAGCAGCGTCGGCGCTGGCGCCGTAGACTGCGCTATTGGCACCGCAAGCTCCTCACGCCGTTCTCACCGATTGGGACGATCGGGAAGCTCCGTGCGACCGTCATGACGATCGTGTTTGTGCTCCAAGTCGTGTACCTCCCAGTCGTGCCAGTGTACTTGCCGCGCGGCAGTGCACGCGTGACGGCGATCAACATCGTGTTCGAGCTCGTGTTCATTCTCGACTGCGCCTTGACGTTCAACATGGCGTACTACGACGTCAAGGCCGCGACGCTCGTGCGCGCGCGGCCGCAGATTGCGTGGCACTATGTCTCGTCGTGGTTCCTCATCGACGCGCTCTCGTCCGTGCCAGTCGACTTGATCGTCTACGTTGGCGCCGTGCATCGCAATGGCGATGACGACCGCTCGCAGCCGGAGGCCGACGTCGCGCATGTGCTCTTCCACACGCTCTTTCGCCTCCCGCGGCTCTACCACGTGCTCGAGAGCCTCCACGAGTTCCTCCTCTTGAGCCGCAAGCTCTCGAGCGGCGGCAAAGACTTTGTCGCTTGGCTCTTCTACTCGCGCTACGCGCACTTGATGCGCATCGTGCGGCTCATCCTGCTCGTTGGGCTCACGGCGCACTACATGGCGTGCGGCTGGCACATGGTGTCTCGGAACGACCCAGCTGCGCCGAACGCTGTACCCCTTGGCGCGTCCGTCCTGGAGCAGTACGTCGCCGATGTGTACTACTCGGTCCTGCTCATCCAAGGCCAAGGCGACTCGAGGGGCACATCAATGGCGCAGAACGTCTTCTCGATCGTCGCCGTGCTCCTGGGCTCCGTCGTCCTCGCGATCGTCTTTGGCAACGTCGCGATCCTCGTGTCCAACTTCCACGCCAACTCAACCAACTACCAGCGCAAGATGGAGGTCGTGTTCGCGACGATGAACAAGATGCAGCTCCCGCTCGAGCTCCGGCAGCGCATCCACCAGTACTACGACCACCTCTGGCAAGAGTACGAGTCGCTCGACGGCGACATTGTCAAGTTTGCCAACGAACTCTCGCACACGCTCGCGCTCGAAGTCGGGCTGTACAAGTACATGAACTTGATCATGCGCGTGCCGATCTGGCGCGCGTGCTCGCCGGACTTTGTCACGCAGCTCGTGCTTCACTTGGACGTGCGCGTGTACTTGCCAGACGACTACGTCATTCGCCGCGGCGAGACCGACACGGAGATGTACATGGTGAACCGCGGGATCTGCGAGCACTCGGACGCTGTCGGCGTCTTTGATCGCCCACTGTCGTCGCTCCACTCGCGCTTGGACAAGCAAGGGTCAAAGCGCGGGAGCGGCAGTGGCACAAGCAGTCGCCGCACGAGCGGTAGCGCCACGAGCGGCAGTGGCAGTGAGTTTGGCGTCGGTGGCTTTGGGAGCATGCAGTACCGCGTCATGCCAATGACACGGCGGCGGCGACGGCGCCATCGGACGCACAAAGCGCTGTTCCACGCCGGTGCGCTGTCGGGGACGGACCAGGGACTCTCGGACTCGAGCGACTCGGACCTCGACCACGACGACGGCAGTGCGCAGATGCGGACACTCGAGGCGCGGCAGAAGCGGCTTCGGCGCATCAGTCCCGGCCAGTCGTTTGGCGAAATGGCGCTGCTCATGAACTACAAGCGCACCGTGAACGTCCGCGCGATGACGTACGTCGAGATGTGCATCCTCGAGCGCGAGCGCTTTCAGCAGATCCTCGGGCGGTACCCAGAGGACCGCAAGAAAGTCCTGACAGTCATGCTCACGAGCTGCGTGGAGAAGCGCGAGATCCCGTTCTCGTGGGAAGAGATCTGCCACCTCGTGGCGAAGAAGCGGCACGCCCCGCCGCTCGCTGTCATCGAAGACGGCGACAACCTCACGACCGACGACATTGTCGACGTCCTCATGGACGCCGTGGACCGGAACGTCCCGGACGCGTCGATCGTCTTTGGCTTCCAGGACCGGTCTGTCATGCCAACAGCGGCGCCGGCGACTACTGCAGCTGGTGCTCCGATAGATGCCAGTGGTACGCAGCGGCCGCACGTCTTTCGCCGCAAGCGCAGCAGTCGCACTGCGCTCATGTCGTCAGGTTCATTCGAGAGCGTTGCCACTGGCGTCGGCGCTTCCGGCGACGCTGTGCTCTCAGCGACTGCAGCTGAGAGTAGCTGCAGCACCACTGGCGAGAGCGTCGGGTCGCTCATTGCATCGCTCTCGGCGTCCTCACTGCTTGAGCCGCAAGCTGGCGCTCCGATCCGGCCAGGACAGCCCAAGCGCCGATGCAGTCGCACGCAGATCCCAGTGCCACCGGCGCAGTCGACAGAGCAGCTCGAGAGCCTCTCACAGCGCTTGAGTGCGCTTGAGCGCGGCCAAGACGACATGTTTGCGCTCATGCACAAGCTCCTGACGTCGTTCACGCGCCTCGAGAACGAAGGCTACAAGATGCGCAAGGCCCGGAGTGACTCGGTCCTGCCTGGCGCCGTCTCAGTATACGACCGCTCGGCGCTGACACCCGAGCATGTGCTCGCTGCAGGTCTCGAAGCCTCGTCACTGGCCATCGAGACAGGTGTTGTCGACAGCAGGTTGCGGCTCCAGCCAGCGTCACCACAGTCGCCGTCGCACGCGCTGCTATCCCAGATGCCGGAGATGAGCGTGCCGTTGCGGCGTCCACTGCAGATCCCAGCGCTGCTGCGCCACCGGTCGACGCATGCAGTGCCAGCCACGACGTCTGCACCATCTGCGAGTCTAGGACGCGCAGACGCCGCGAATGTGTCTGCGCGTTCTGGCGCCGTCGAGCCGATGGGCGAGAGCCACTCGAGTCGGATCAAGCATCACCACCATCATCACCACCATCGCGCCCCGCCGTATCAGCACAACGCGGCATACCAGAGTCCTGCGCGTCCCGAGTTCTTCAAGCGCGGGTCGCTCAGCGGTCTGCGCTCGTCCGCGTCGCCGCGCGCGATCACGACAATCTCAGCGACTGCGCTGGCCGACCAGCTCTGGGCCTCGCAAAGCGCAGTCACCAACGCCCCGTCGTCGTCGCCAGCGTTTGCGCGCCGGAGCTCGCTCCAGGACCGCGAGTCGCCGGACGCGATCGCATCGATTCGTGAGTGAGCGCGACTGCTGCAGTACCTCTGACATCTTTCGCAAGTGAGCTAGCACTCAAGGAGATCGACAGCAGTACTCGCGTCCGTAGTCACACTCGCATGAGCAGGTGAGTAAGCGCACGACGTATGTTCTCAATGCTTCAGGCTGGTGCACACGCGTGCGGAATCGGGACTGTCATGAGTTGAAGTGGCGTGGGCGAGCAAGAAGCAGTGTTCGTATCCTGGATGCGAGCGCTTCGTGGTGAGCAAACGATTGTGCTCCAGCCATGGAGGCGGCCGACGCTGCAGTATGCCACAGTGCGACCGCGGCGCCATTTGCGGCTTCAGCACCTGCTTATCGAGGCGGGACGTAGATCGAGTGGTCGTGGAATGCGTGACGAGCGAGCTCAGACTCGTGCTCGGCGTCCTCACGTTGGCGAGCGAGCAGCATGTCGTCGCTCTGGTCGTGACTAGCACTTTGCTCATTGGTACCATCGTCGTCTTCGTCGTCGTCGCTGTGACCAGTGCTCGCCAAGAGCTGACGGAAGCTCCGCGCTGCATAGGACCGAGTATTTGTATCACTGTACTCGTCAAAACTCGTAAATTACAATGTGTTTAGTTTGCATGCAAAATATTCGAGAGCGGAAGCCCTCGTGCCATCCATCCTTCACCGCACAGCAGCAAGAGAAATGGACAGAGACCGCATGCTCACGGCGCTTCGTGTGGCGATGACAATGAAAAACGCAGTGCTAGTGCGCCTGCTCACGAACGCGCTGCGAGCTCCGCAGCCTACCATTCGCGTCCCAGCTGTGCTGTGACGGGGTCACACAGCACAATCGCTTTGGGGAAGCGTGCACACACGTGTGCAGCAACTTGTGTTGCAGGGAACGTGTTCCCGTAGCCTGGACGTTGTGAAGACAACAGAGCAGGTTCCAAACTAGTTCATTGTGTGGCTACCATCCTACAACATGCATGCCTAAGTATCCCTATACTAAATGCAAGATAGCTCACTAAGTACCGTGTGGTACACGCGACTCATTAAAGAATGAGTCGCTGTCGTGCGTCCGATTGGACGACGACCCCTGTCTGGTGTGTCCCACATCACGACAGTCCATGTCCAGGACCGGACATCCCGGATTGGTGTATGCCACACCAATCCATGTAACAGGCCACTTTTGGCCCCGTTACTACTCTGTCTCACAACATGCTGCCAATTGAACTAGTCATGGCCACATCTCAGTGACTACTATGCCAACAGACCAGCAGGTTGGTTCACCATGCGCGTTGTGAACTGGTGAATCTCGAGCTAGCGTTTGAATGTCATCTCCTGAAGCTCCAAGTTCAGAAAGAGCAAAGGAGCGCAACGATTTTTCGGTCTTGGTTCCAAATTACCCGCTGCAAGTTGAATTCCAACCTATACAAATATCAAGTGATATGATTGGAAACTTTGTGATTCGGACGATTTTTGCTGCTGTCTCTTTCAATCAAACGTTCACGGTTGCAGCGCATTGAATTTTTGAAAATACAGTCCAATTTTCGCTATCTGAGGATAAGGTCGTCATCCCATTCTATTTTTGATCAATCACAAAATGACTAAAAGTAAGGCGTGTTTTTATGCTAGGCAAACGTCATTTTTATTGTGCTCGTTAGACAACAGCTTCAAAGTGGAGAGCATGCGTCGCCACATCAAAAGCGTGCTCAGTGCACTGCAGCTTTTGCTGCAAGTCTCCTTTACGAAGCTGCTGGTCTTTCTTGAGGTGGGGAATGGAGTAGTCGTTCCCACCACGGTTGAGCATCGACTCCTGCAGAACGCTTTGCAGCGCCATAAAGCACTTATCCAGCGTTTCACGCTTTAGCTCGCTGAATGCTTCCTTGACCGCCTTGATGAGCGTGTCGACCTCGTAGGTCTTCTTTTGATGTTGGAGTGCTTGTATCGCATTGAAGAAGCCTAGGCCGAGGATATTGAAGTCCGGACTGCGTGGCAGCTGGTTCTCGAAGTCGAGGTTGATGCCGAGCCGATCGATCGCAGCACGTACAGCCTTGTTGTAAGCGACGCTGTGCGCAGGCGCGTTGTCTTGCTGGATAATGATATTCGAGTTTTTCCTAAAAAAATAACAAGTGTGTTTTGTAAATTTCAACAATCACCGGTTCAACTTGGCAAAATTCAAGAATCACCTGGCCACTTTTGCTTGACTGCTGGAAGGACGTGATCGATGAGGAACCGCTCGTACACAGCGCCTGTCACGTTGGTTGAAGTCGTGACCATGGAGCCCGCCGCTCGGTTCTTGGACGTACGCTTCGCTTGCGCTTGCTCGACAAACGGCCAGGAACCGATCTTCTCATCGAACCACGTCTTGCGATGATTGTCGAATCGCGGCCGCGCCGCCGCAACGAGAAACATCACTTTCGTGATGAAGTTCTTGTTCTGGATGGACTGGTATGGCGCGTCCTCCCCTCGACAACGTACACGCTGTTGCGCTCCTTTCGCAAGAAGAACCACTTATCGTCCAAATGAATTCGGTCGTGCATTGAGTCGAACTCGAGGATTCCGCTTCCTGTATACAAATTCAAGTCATTTGCGGGATTGTCCAGAACAGATCACAAAAAACGACAACAAATGATTCCACAAATTGATCAAACGTACGTTCATTCTTTTGGACAAATTTGAGTGCAAACTCTAGGCGCTTGTTCTGTTGTGCTGGCGTGACGTACGGACGGATGGTGTAGTGCGCGCGTCGAATGTCGTCGCCGGCAGTTGCGCGTCACGAGAGAGTGCTGCGCGAGATGCCGGTGCTCGCTTCAAGCGACCGCAGCGTCGTGCGCTCGAGCAGAGGCACAGCGGCAACTTTTGCGCGCAGTGCATCGCTGCTCCACTGCTGTGGGCGGCCGCCAGATGAGATGCGCGACAAGTCGTCGCGCTCACGCCAGACACGACGAACCATTTCACGTGAGCAGGAGAACTGCTTCGACGCGGCACTGAAGCTGCCGCGGCTCAAGTCGTCGTCGCTGACTCGCGCGAGCAAGAAGCCGAGGATGGACGCGCGTTTGAGCTCGATCGCTTGTTTTGGTTCTCTGGGCGTTTCGACGAGCTGTTGTTTTATGAGCTCTCGGTCACGATTTACCAGTCAGCATGCGAGACCTTTTCAGTCCAATCATCACCAAGCAAAATCAATGGTGTATGCCACATAAATTCAAATTGGCAACATGTTCTGAGACAGAGTAGTACATGTGCACTTCTCTCTACTCAACTACAACGACATCGAGTGTCGACGCCAGTTCCGGTTTGCTCGGCAGGAGGCACAACGACTGGTCTCGCTCTTCATGATCCCTGACGTCGTTTCCACGCGAGAGCGCACGACGTGCTCTAGTGTGGAAGTGCTGTGCGTCATGCTGCGCCGCCTCGCAGTGGCCGACCGGTGGGTCGACGTGATGCCGATGTTTGGCAGATCGCCAAGCGCAATGAGCAACATCTATTACTTCATGATAGATCATCTGTGTTGCAGGTTTGATAGGATCTTGTATCTAAATGCAGATAGGATAGTGTGACATAGCACTTCAGCGACAGCGGCGGTCGCGCACTTTGACTACCTAGTAGTCACCAGACATCTGGCGCGGTGGCCTCCCCACCAGCGACCGTGCACAAGCAGATGCTACCCGGAAGCCAAGTCGGCGGCCTTCAAGGGTGTCGCGTCTTGGAACCCCAAGACGCTAGGTCCTGGAATCCCAAGACGCCAGATACTGGGATCCGACGGCGGGCCAGCGCCAGCGACCAAGGCCGATCAAGTGCACGGTTCCGGTCGGACATGGTGGCGCGCACGAACACACGCGCACACACGAAGACACGCAAGGTCCGGATTCGGTTGGCTCTCAATCGAATCTTCAAGACAGAGTCCAAGCTAGTGGTAGGTGCCAGTATCCAGTTAGAGCCAGTTCGGACCAGATATCTGGCCAGTTGTCGTAGGTTCGTAGTTTCTTCTAGTATTTTGACTTGGAGTTTGTATGTTCCAGCATAAGCTGGCATGTGCACAGCACGTGCCAGCAATCAGTAACGGATTTTCCTCCTTCTACGCAAGCCACCAGCTCCTTCCAGACGGAGGAAGGGAGCTGTCGCCAGAGGTACGGTGCATCGAGTGTGGCCAGTGCTGAGTGCGTGTGTGCGTGCGTGTTGTGTGAGCGGATCTGCGTGAAACGACTGCCATACCGACCGAAAGGTCTTCCATATATACTGCTCGCTTGTGTGAGAGTGCACGCAAGCTTCCATATTCGAACGAGTGTGTCTGCACGAGTGTGTGTGTGACAGAGTGCACGAGTGTGCGTGTACGAGTGAGAGTGAAAAAAGATAGCAGTAAGTGTGAATACATACATTGACTTTAAGCTCCACTTCTTGGGTAATTGACTGTTGGTACAGCTATACCTCTTGACCCAATCTAAAAGGACTCACTTCTGTGAGGAACTGTCCAAACGAGAGTCGGTTTGCTTGACAGTGCATTTGTGTGCAGATTGGGTGCAAAAGTGTGCTGTGTGAAACTGGCTCGACCCAGATCGGCGTTTCCCTTCGCCTTTCTGGTTGTTGTGTGCAGAAACTACATCCGCTTTATCACAAAAGCAAGTCACCTAGAGAAGTTTAGAGAAAGGAGGTGAGATCAGGAGAGTATGGGCGTTCATCGACGGCACAGTGCGAGAGCGCAGCCGCCTGGGTGGTGGTATCGAACGGCGCTCGCTTTACAACGGGCACAAACGCAAGCACGCTGTCAAGTTCCAGACGCTCGTCACTCCTGACGGAATCATTGCGCTCGCATACGGGCCGGTGGAAGGGCGTCGGCACGACTTCACCGTGTTGCATCGCTCCAAGCTCGCTCTCCGTCTCGCCGAAGACGCACGCTTCAACAGCTTTATTGTGTACGGCGATCCAGCGTACGGGTCTACTGACACGTTCGGATCACCAATCGCAGGCATGAACATCTCAAACAGCGAGGTACAAGTCAACAAGAGCATGAGCAAGGTGCGCGTGTCAGTGGAGTGGTCATTGTCAAAATTCACGCAGCACTGGCGCTACAGCGACGACAAGCGCGCGATGAAGATTGGTGAAAAGCCGATAGGCAGTCTGTTCAAGGTGGTAGTGCTGATGACGAATTGTATCACGTGTACGCGCCAGCGCAACACAAACAGCGTGTATTTCGGTTTGGCACCACCGGCTTTGGAAGAGTACTTGTCCAGCTAATAGGACAGAGAAACTCACTGAGTCTCACGCTGCATCAACAGCTTGAGCAACTGATCCATTTGGTTGTTGCGCCGCTTTGATTCCTCCTCACGCAGCAATTGCTCTCTCTCTCGCGCGCAAAGCGAGCTGCGCCACTCTGTAGTCTTGGTCCTTTTGTGCTCTGTCGTGCTTGTGCGCCAGTTCGGCCCGCTGCAGCTGGCTGTCCAAGCGCTTGATCTCAAGCTTCTGTTGCTGCAGCTCCAGTTGGCGAGTGAGACAGCGGTCCACTTCCGCAATTAAGCCGTCGCTGTCAGGGACTTTGGCTTTTGCTTGGTGTATTGGCGGCTGCTGCGGCAGCGGCATTTGATCACACGCGAGTATTAGTCTGAACAGACAGCCACAGCACGAGATAGTCTGAGCAGACCACCACAGTACGAGATCATAAGGTAGGGCTCGCACCTGGCGCAATTGCCCGTTTCCTCTTTCGCACTTGAAGCACGGTCTCCTTGCACAGACGCTCGCCAGTTGTGGTCATGGCCTCCGTGCGCTCGTCGCGCATCTTCTTCATCTCGAGGCGCTTTGCGTCGGTGTCATCCATGCGCTCGTTGATGTCGTGCAGAAGTTTGTCGATCTCTTGGAAGTCCTCGGCAGTGCCAGACGCGCAATTGCTGCACGCTTGCTTGCTCGCGTGGCGGCACAACAAGTGGTTGAATCTGACCAACGTAATATATGATACCGGAAACGATATAAAAGTGTGTTTTGTTGTAAAAACCGTTTTTAATAACCAAAACGTTTTAATAACCAAAACGTTAATATATAATCATAAAATGATAAATTAGGCACGGTAACTTAAACTTAAAATCGGTTTTTCTATTTTTTGTAGTATTTAAATACAGGTGGAGAGTCCCTCGACTTAAAAACATATGGTTCTTAAATTACTCAACCTAAAAACTCGAGGACACCAAAATTCGACTCTTGGCTTGCTTATGCTATTTCAATATCCAATTTCGTCCTAAACGGGACGCCAGAAACTGGAGTTTGATCATAAATGACAAGCTTTTTTGTCATATTTTTGAAATAATTGCTTAGTTTGACCTTTAAACACAAGTCTAGGTCTGTCTTATCCGGTCACCGAGTTCGGCAGGCCTCTCGAGAGACAGGTCGTGCGTCGGGTTACTGCGTGTGAGCGTCTCAAGCTCCCTATCGTGACCTACGCTACGATCCAGTCCAAGGCTACCAAGCTCCGCGCCGCGATCATGAGCTCTGCATCCTACGTGCCGGTTCCCAAGCTCGAGAGGTTGCAGCTCTCTCTCAGCTGTGTGCAGAAGCTGCTGCAGCGTAACAGTCTCAAGGCGCGCAGAGTGCAAGGCGAGGCCGCGTCAGCTAGAAAGAAGGATGTCGACGCAGGCAGAGAAGAGCTGCAACGCGTAACAAGTGAATACGGCGCAAGCGATGTCTTCAACTTTGACGAATTGGCATTCTTCTAATACATGCCACCTACCACTACCATCAGCAAAAACGCAATCTCAGGACGCAAGAAAGACAAGAAGAGGATCACGGTGGCGATCGCATCGAACGCCGATGGGTCGTGTTAGGCCCCGCTACTGCTTATCGGCTCGACTTTCCAGCCGCGGTGCTTCGGCGGCAGCTCTGCCAAGGCACCTGGTGTGAACTACACCAGTGCCGCGAAAGGATGGATGACAGCATCGCTGTTTCGAGTGTGGCTTGAAAACTTTGACGCCAACATGCCTGCGGAAGAGCGTCGAGTGCTCTTGCTGCTCGATAACGCCTCCTCCCACCGCGCGCCAGTCTCAACCACGAACGTCAGAGTCTACTTCCTCCCACCAAACACGACGGCGCACTCGCAGCCGCAAGACGCTGGAGTGATCCAAGCCTTCAAAAGCCACCTGCGCAAGCTTCGCAATGACGGGATCGTGGACAGTTTAGATAGCATTCTAGATAGTGAAGAAAGCGAGGTAGACGTTGGTATCGGTCAACTCGTCGGGGTGAGTGTACTCGACGCGATGCGCTGAGTGCAAACAGCGTGAGAGTCAAGGAGTAGCGTTACTGTAGCGAGCTGTTGGCGCCACACTGGTATCCTCGACGAGGTTATCCACGAACCTGTGTCTGGTCTAGAGAGACTTCGACTCTCTCCTCTCTCAATGCGCTCTCTTGCTCAATGAACGTCCTCTAAAACCTCTTTGAATTCGTCAAATGGCACGTCGAAAAAACCATTGACTATTGAGAATAACGCATGATACCGGAAACTTGGCTTACAGTGGATAAAATATATCTATACCGGAATCTTGGCTTACAGTGGATAAAATAAATTGACTTCATTCAATGTAGTAAATACGCATTTCGCGATATTTCAAGTGGTTTAGTAAAACCCTTTTTTTAGTAAGAAATCAAAAACGTAAATTTATATTCATAAAATGAAAAGCACAAGACGTCCAAACAGAGTAACCTAAATTGGTAAAAAACGGTTTTCCATGTTTTGTTGTACATAGTGATGTATTTTCGACTTTCTGTTGTTTTAGTAAAGTAGTAGTAGGTTCGGTTTTTAGGCGATACAAAAAAGATGTTAGAGTGTACAGTGAATCGGTACGATCAGTTCCACCTTAAAATCGTAGTTGGTAGGGTTTTTGTAAAATATTACACTTTCATATATCGGTAGGGTTTTGGCTTGAGAAGCCGTCATGTTCGAAGGTGTTCGTTGACTCTGATGAGCTCAGGTTGTTGTTGTGATTGCCAGCCGCGCTGTCGAAGACGTTGTGAGACGTCGCCTCGAGAGCGAGGTTGGCAAGCTGCCAAGCTGCCGCTTTGGCTGCTCACTGCTCTATCCGCTACCACCGACACAACCGACCACACCTTCCTCGTGCGCACTGGCGCGCACACACACATTGACACATATACCAGCAATGCGCGCAGATGACGAAGCAACGCTCTCAGGCGGCGAGATGCTCCTCGTGTGTCTTGCCGTGACTGTCGTGATGCAGTGTTCGTTCTTCGCCGTGGCGTTCTTGTGCCAGATCGACAAGGTGACCGACCTCGCTGGGACGCTCAACTTCTTTACGCTCGCAGCCCTCTCGCTCGTGGTGCAAGACATCTACGCGACGCGGTCGATCGTCGTGACAGTGCTCGTCGCAGTCTGGGCACTGCGTCTCGGTGCGCACTTGCTCAGTCGTGTGCTCAAGCGCGGGAAGGACGCGCGCTTTGACGAAATGCGCTCGAACTGCATCTCGTTCTTCGGCTTCTGGGTCTTCCAGATCGTCTGGGTCTTTGTCGTCTCGCTCCCGGTCATGCTCGTGAACTCGAGCGACGCAGCGCAGCAGATGCGCAGCTTTGGGCAAGCGCAAGACATTGTTGGCGTTGCGCTCTGGGCGATCGGCTTTGCAGTCGAGTGGGCTGCTGACGCGACGAAAGAGGCGTTCTACAATGACAAGACGAACCGAGACAAGCTCCTGTGCTCTGGCGTGTGGAAGTACTCGCGCCACCCCAACTACTTTGGCGAGATCCTGTGTTGGATCGGCCTCACCGTCGTCGCGTCCGTGACGTTCACTGGCTCGCAGCAGTGGTTCTACGTGAGTGTCTTGAGTCCCGTGCTCACGTTCGTGCTCCTGATGTTTGTGTCGGGCATTCCAATGGCCGAGGACCGGTACGACGCGCGCTTTGGGCTCCAGCCGCTCTACCTCGACTACAAGCAGTCCACGAGTCCGCTCGTGTGTCTTCCACCATCGCTGTATCGCCGCTTGCCGATCGCAGTGAAGCGCTCGCTGCTCTTCGAGTTCCCAATGTACTCGCGCACGCTCCGCGCACTGCAAGCGCAGCAGCCGCCAGCGTCGACTGACGGAGGTGCGACAGAGTACCGCTCGATCCCTTGACGCACAGAGCAACTGAGTGAATGAACAATGCAGCTGCTGTCTGTACCTTACTCTCTTTCGCTCGTCCTTGTCGTCGTGTTCATGTTCCTAGAGCTCAAAGCTCTTGACACTCAACGCGCTTGAAGCGAGTGTCTAGCGTCACGCGTGAACGCTCGCGGAGATCCTCGATGAAGCTCAACGATCCACCGCATGCGTCTTCACCAACAGATCCACGCCCTCGACCACACGACGACGTGTCCTCGAGACAGTGGATCAAGTCGGTCCATTTGGACTGGCGAGTGCGGCGCTTCTGAGTCGCGATCACATGACACACCACGTCACTCGCACGAGCAGTCGTCGCAGTAATCTCTACACAACTCATCCTCTCACTCAACGCACACGATCGCATTGTTCTCACTTGAGTGCTTCCTACACTGCGTGCTGTGTACTATCGATGCTAAGATGCGTGTGTCACCACGAAGGCAGCATCAACTGCAGCGCGCACACGACGCCGACGCGACGATCGGTTTCAGTCTATTGGCGTGCGTCGGGCGTCGACAGAGGCGACTGCCCTGCATTCTCTCGCTTCGCGTCGTCGGGATGGGTTCGTTCAATCAAGTGCCGTGGAACGCGGCAAAATAAAAAGAGCGACGGCTGCTGCGGCTGGAGCAGCGCATGCTCAGTCGTCGTCGTCGTCGTTGTCGTCGTGATTGGTGTCGGTCGAGTCGTGTCTGCATCGAGCACAGGCGCGGGCAGGCAGGAGCAGTGCGAACGAGTCGCGCAGTGCAGTGCATTTACAACTTCTCGATCTTGCCAAACTGGCCACCGCCCGGGTTCCGCCGTGCGAGCTCCGCGCGGTCTGCAGCCTTGAAGTCAAACGTGCACGCGTGCTGGTCCGCATACCGGTGACCGTTGCAAAAAACGTATCCGCAACGGCACTCGATCGCAGTCAAGCCGACCTTCTTCTTGCACTCCCAGCAGCGGTTCTTGTTCTTCTGGACTGCCTTTGCCGGTGCAGCGTTCTCTTCTGCTGCTGGCGCAGCAGCTGCGTCGACCGACGCTGGCGCAGAAAACCGTCGCAACGTCGTTGTTGCTCGACTCGGCGTCTGCACTTGCAGCCGCTGCAGCAGCCGACGTCATGGTCGACTCGGGCTTTGGCGCCGCTGGCGCAGCATTCTCGACTGCGCGCTTCGACATTGTCTTTTTCCAGCACACCGAGCACATGCCGCCGCTCGCAGGCGCGCCGAAGAAGCCGCAGCCGTTCGCGCACAAGTCGGCGCTCTCACGTTCTTGCTGCATCGTGTGTTTGTGTGTTGGTGCTTGTGGGAGTGCGTGTGTGTCTGGAGCTGGCGAATTTGCAAATGACAGCGGCGAGGGGGCAACGCTTGTTCTTTCGAGAACGTACGGAGCGGGGTACAAAATCCGGAGCGAGAGTGAATGTTGCGCTAGACACGCCTTGTCTTGCGCTCCTTGGTGTCTGGTAGACGATCGAGCGAGCGAGCGAGCGAGAGAGTGCGTGCGTGCGACGACGACGACGGCGGAGGTCCTTTGTAGTGCGGCGCGTGCGCTCCTGCGACTGCTGCTGCGCGCGACCCCGAGAAACGAAGACTGCTTTGCCCGAAGCGAGCGAGAAGTCGCTGCTTGCCGTCTTCTTCTTCCGCCTTGGAAACCGACGGTTTGCTCCAGGTTCTGAGCCGACTCGCACTCGTGGTGGACTTGAAGTATACAAAGACGCAGTACAGAGTAGCGGTGCTGTGTGGCCCACACATCGATCATGCCTCTCTCCCTCGAATGCGAAAGTCTCGTGCGCTGTACTTGAACGACGTATGTATAGCGAGCTACTTTCGCGCACGCGAGCTTCACACCACATGCGCATTCTCTCTCAACAGCAGCCCTAGCCGCTCGATTGTTCTTGTCGTGTGGACCACACGCACAATCTACGCGACGTGGACCACACACACTTGTTTCCACTCGAAGCGTCGCTTTGCGTCGACGTGCGTCTGCTCAGGCGTTGATTCATCATGAGCAGCAGCACAGACGCAAACACAAGCAAGCAACCTGAGCAAACAGCAAGGCGCCGACCAGGTTCACTTGAGCAGCAGCAGTCCAAAGCCGCTCGTTATATTGTGTCTCGCTGCGCGCAACAATCGCAAGCTGCTTGACAGCGCAAGCGCATGCTCGGTGTACTTCATCATCGTTGTTCTAGGACTCAACATCGTATGACCTCTACAAACCTATCCTTTGCCAGACACTTGAATGCGCAAACTCAGCGCTGTTTCGATGTGTTAACAGATACCCTGTCAAATTTTATATGACTCGATCGTAGGAATCTACATTAGGCACAGACTCACTTGATTCCTACTAGCCATTCAACTTCACATGATCGGAACTCTCGTCAGGTACGCTAGCAAGCAAGTACCGAGCGTGGACGATGGTGGGACGCCTGCGCGAGCGCATGGGAAGGCCAGACCGGGCGGGGGCGATTGGCGACGACGGCGCGCGAAGAACGCAGTGCGCGCGCATCGACGCTCGCTCGCTGTGACATCACTTGGTAACTCGCCATCCGAACCTCACGTCCGCCGCTGCTGTCGCGCACTCACCAGCAACAGCAACACGGACGGGCGTACCAACAGCAATACACCTCGGCTGCGATCGTCTCGCCACTTCGGTGGTCCAATAAGAAAGGGGAGCAAGTGCTCTGTCGTTGTGCGCACGTTCGCCTTGTTCGATCGAGGTGGTCGTCGCAAGCACCGCTGTCGTCGCCGCATCCTACGAACGCACAGATCCACCTGCACTTCACTTCGCTCTCTTCACTACCGAGTCGGCACCATGGCGCCGAGCGGCGTCCCGTCAATCAAGATCAGCGCAGCGCGGCGCGCCGAGTACGACGCGATCTGCGACGACCTCATCCAACGCGCGCTCGAGCACCACGACGCGTTCCACCGCGCCGAGACGCTCGAGCGCTGGAAGCTCGTGCGCCATCGCGACGCGCTCTCGGTCTACAAAGACCGCATCCACAGCGCTGTGCAGGCTCAGCACCCGCACGCGCTGCCTTCAACTGCTGCGCCTGGTAGCAGCAGTAGCAACTACACAACGAGCACCAGTCGCGGCAGCCTGAGCACTGCGACCACTAGCTCCCACGCGCCACCACCGCCGTCGTCGTCGTCCAAGTCGAGTCTCATGATGTGCAGCGGCCTCGTGCCCGGGACGCTCGACGACATCCTCACAGGCGTCTACTGCGACTCGACCGAGAGCCTCCGCGTGACCAAGTCGATCCTGAGCGACCGGTTCCTGGACGGCGCGATGGTGCACGTGTTCGAAGCGAACGCGCTCGACGCGCCCGTCGTGTTCGCCGGCATCAAGTGGTTCGCTGTGAAAGCGCCGGGCGGGCAGCTGATCCACGACCGCGACGTCCTGTCGTTCGAGCGCATGGGCCGCATCGTCGATCGCCACGGCGCGTACTTTGCGTACCACGTGATCCAGTCGATCGAGCTCCCCGAGTGGCGCGCAGACCGCGACGAGAGCCTCACGCGCGCACACACGTCGCTCTGCTATCTGTACCGGCGCGTGAGTGCCGACTGGATCGGCTGCTTCATGATCGGCGACTTTGACCCGCGCGGTGCTGTCCCGCAGACGCTCTCGGAGTTCATCGTCGCCGACAAGTTCCTGAGCGTCGGCAATGCGCTCGAGTGCGCGCATGCCAAGGCGTTCTCGGCGCTCGCAGTCGCCCACGCTGACCGAATGACATCTGCGAGCAAGCAGTGCGACTTGTGCCTCGCGACGCCGACGTTCAGTCTCCGGCGCGCCATGTCGTCGCAGCACAAGCTCTGCGTCGGGTGTCGGCGCAGAGTCTGTCCCAAATGCCGAGAGAAGCGCGTGGTGTTCCGTCTGAACGCGCGGACGCGCCGCCCAGAGCGCGAGCGCTTCTGTCGCGAGTGCGTCGACCGCGTCGTCCATCACGCAGGCGTGCGTCGGAGCAGCGACACTGGCTACAACAGCTGCGACGACGGCATTCGCGACGACGACGACGACGACATCCCTGTGCTCTCGGCGTACAACGATCACCACCACCACCCTCAGGACGACGCGAGTAGCGAGCAGTGCATTGAGTCGAGCCAGACGAGCTCCACGAGCAGCAGCTCGTCGCCGTCCGAGCACTGGTCGCAGTTCAGGCGCAACGTGTGGTGGAAGCGCGGTCGCAACACAGCAACTGCCGTCGACCTCGACCGCGTCGCACACTTTGTGCGCGACTGCGAGAGCAGCAGCGCGACGGCAACAACAGCGGCGTTTGCGTGGAACCGCGAGGAGCTGCGGCGGCTCTCGGCGCGCCTCGGCTCGTGCTGCGCGACGAAGAAGACCAAGGATGGCCGCACGCACCGCAAGCTCGAGACGCCAGCTGAGCTCAAGCGCCAGGCGTCCACATCTGCGACCACGTCGCCAGCCTCGACGCCGAGTCCGTACGACCCTGCGCGTTACCACTTTCCTCACCCAACCGGCCCTGACCCAATGTTCCAACACCATCAGCCAGCGGCAGAGCACGACCAACACAAGTGGATGCCGCGCCGCTCGCCATCGCCACATGATGATGCTGCGTCAATGTTTGATCCTCGGCACGAGGACCCAGAAGCCGCGTACGAGCAATTCAAAGCCGCCGTGTCACGGACACACAAGGCGCCGTCTGGACGCGTCGATGGCGCAAGCAGCAGTCGGCGCAAGGCCTCGCGGCAAGCCACGACGCTCGTGTTTGACCATGCAACTGGGCAGTACGTGCACGTGGTGCGAGAGACAGCGCCACGAGACGTCGAGATCCGACGCGACCCGGCGCTCGATGCACGGATCCAGTGCTTTAGCATTGACGAACTGGACTAGTGAGTGCACCGACCGCCAGGCGCTCATGACCTCACAATTGCTATCTCTCTCGCTCGCCATCCAGCGAAAGAGATCGACCGACCGACGCTTTGACGACGGTACATCCTCCTCCCATTGCCCACACCAATGCAATCCCAGCCCATTATCACGCTCCTCTTTGCTTTGAGCTCTTCACAACACGCGATCTGTCTTCCATTCGTTGTCTCTCAGCGAGTTCGTTCCTGCCTCGCGCAGCGCTCGCGAGTCGCTGCAGCTCCAGCCCATCCGCATCGACGAGCTCGACTAGCGAGGCGTCTGCACCGTCGTGGCAGTAGCAAACACGCAGTAGACAACTCAGAGTGAACGAGCGAGCGAGCAGTTCATTCATCGAATGTGTGTGTGTGCGTGTGCGTGTGCGTGCCTACAAGCGCATGGGAGTCTCGACTCGATGCGCTGCGTCGATGGTCTGATCGAGCGCCAGGCTCTCACTCTTTGCAGAGGATGTAGATCGCATGGACGAGTCCAGGGACGTAGCTGTGCATCGAGCATGCATGTGCACAAGCCTGTCAGTATCATCCATGCAATGGACTTGCACAAGCACGAGTACTGCACAGCGAGCAAGAGCAGCGCAACAAGCACGAGCATGCGAGACGCACCCGAGCAGCGTGAGCAAGATGTTGATCGCGAGGTCTTTCGTGCAGCCGACTTGGAAGAAGACGCCGACGGGCGGGATGATCACGGAGCAGATCAAGCGCGGGATGTCGCCACAGGTCACGGCCATGGTGCTTGCTGGTGTGTGAGGGCTTGTGTGTGCGTGCTTCGAGTGTCTGAGGTCGTTAGCGCTGGTGAAGCCCGAGGAGCTTGCGACGGAGGCTGGAGATTTGCGAATGAAGCGAGCAGAGGCGAACGAGGACTCGTGCAATGGCTCTCAAGGCGCGCTGTCGTCTAGAGCGCGCGAGCGATAGAGGTTCATGCGGGAGCGGCACGCACGGCATGCTTTGGATCGCACATGGGGTCAAACTCGTCAAGACATCGAGCAAGTGTACACTGGAGGTTTGCGAGGTGGGGAACTACAACCTCTCGCGAGCTCAAAGCGTGCGAGATGGATGGTCGATGTGCTGGAGCACAAACAGCGTCTGCCCAGCAGCGGCGGAGTGCAGAGATCATCGCCATCCTGGTGCTGCCTCTTGCATCGACGACCTAATCTCGATCTTTCTTGTGCTTGAGACTGAATCGTCAAGTGTACCTTGGACATACGACGATAGTGGCGGCATCATGTGCTTTGAGGAGTCGTGTTGGGGTCCTAGACTCGCTGAGCGGATCAGTGAGTGGCGAGGCGAACGTCGAGTGCGCATGAGGAGTCGACACGCACAATCACCCATGCGCCTCAAGGCCATCGTCATCATACACGTTGGCGAGCTCACGTGGTGTTGTTGTCTGTCGAGCGATGATTGAGCAAGTGAGTGTGGCGACGCACGTGCTCAGAAATGCCATATGCAGCGACAGGGTGATACAAACTTCAAGTCTACTCGCTTTTCTCACAGTGTGTACCTGCGCGTCCTCGCTGCTGCATATGCAATATCTCACCCAGTCTCTGCGCCATAGTAAATAAATCATGTTTTCAAGCTCAAGCTCCCCCTTTCAAGCTCTCGCGTGTCACCCACGACGACGCTCGCCATTTCCGCATTCGACGCTGTCGCGGCCCAGAAGAACGAGCTCGAGCACGCGCGCATCAGTGCGAGGGTGTCTGTATCGGCGGCTGTGCCCACACGTGAGAGTGTGTGAGTGAGAGGAAGCACTCGAGCCCACAAGCCCATCCATCGCAACGCGCGAGCAACAACTGCAACAACCTACAACAAACAACGCCAACAACAACTCCACCACCATGCTGCAGCAGCTCGTCGTGAACGTGATTGAGGCGCGCGACCTCCTCGCCGAGGACATCAACGGCTACAGCGACCCGTTCGTTGCGATCGAGGTGCTCGATGCGCGCGGCGAAGTGATCATTCCTGCTGGCATTAGCAAGACAAAGATCGCCAAGAAGACGCTCGCGCCCAAGTGGAATGAGACGTTCACGATCGGCTCGCAGACGTTCGACTTGCGCCTCGGCACGACGCTCCGATTCATGCTCTACGACTTTGACGGCCTCAAGCGTGACGACATCCTCGGCGTCGTTGACATCCCGCTCGACCTCATCAACAGCGAGCCACTGCCAGTACGTCTGCCTCTCTCTCGATTATCTATTGCAGCGCACTGCAGCGGCGTTCGTTGCACTGACCATCACTCGTACTCCGTGACTCTGCGCGCACTAGCTCGACACGTGGTACAAAGTAATGAAAGTCCCGGGGCTCATGACGAAAGACGCTCGCGGCGAGCTCCACTTGGCGTTCTCGGTGCCGCCACCAGCGCCTAAGGCCGGCAAGAAAGCGGGCGCAAAGGGCGTGAAGTTTGAGAGCGGCAAGCCGAACCTGCTCTACGTCACGATCGACTCGGGCAAGGACCTCTTGGCCATGGACCGGAACGCGAGCAGCGACCCGTTCGTGAAGCTCTCGGTCGTCGGGCAGCGCCACCAGACGACGACAGTCGCGAAGACGCTCAAGCCGCACTGGGACGAAAAGTTCACGTTCCTGCTCACGGACCCGCACAACACGCTCGAGCTCCTTGTCGAAGACGAGGACCACACGATCAACGACTTCCTCGGCCGCGCGCAGCTCGTGCTCACCGACATCTTGGAGTTCAACGTCGAGAAGCACGTCGAAGTGCCGCTCCTGAACAAGCGCTTGCACAAGGACAAGGACCGCGGGACGCTCCACTTGCGCCTCAACTGGGTCTACGACGAGAACGCCGAGAGCATCACGTCGAGCTCGCTCAAGAAGAAGAAAGCACGCTCGCTCCTGCAGCAGCTCGCGCAGTCGATGCGCGTCGTTGCGCCTGACAGCGCGCCTGGCAACGGCGACGACGACGAGGACGACCTCGTGGACGACGAAGCCGACGAGCTCATTGACGACGAGAGCGACGACGAGAGCGACAGCTGCGAGCGCGCGCCACTCGCACCGGATGCGACGTGGCTCACGTTTGCGGTCGCGACGATCCACCGCGCGGAGGAGCTTCCGCCGCTCGACTCGGTCCTGTTTGACAAGGGCGAGACGCGCAAGCACAGCGGCGGCGGTATTGATGCGTACGTCGGTGGTGCGCTCGTCGGTCACGAAGAAGAGAGCGTCCGCACGCGCGTGCACACGAAGCAGGGACGCCGGGACCAGCTCAGCCCAGTCTTCCACGAGAGTTTGATGCTGCTGCTGCCAGAGCCTGTACCGCTTGGCGAGGCGCCTGCGACGGATGATGCTCCAAAGCCGGCGACCGACGCCGTGTTCTGCGTCAAGGACTGGGACCCGATTGGCGGCGACGAAGTCGTGAGTCAGTTTACCGTGACAAACGTCCGGGAGGCCATCCAGACGTCGAATGGCCAGCCGTTCTGGGTCAACTTGTACGGCGCGCCCGTGCGCGGCTGCAGCAACAACAGCACCGCCGCCTCGACGATGAACACGCACGCTGCCTTCGCCTCGACGTACCGCGGCCGCGTGCTCGTGACGCTCAAGCTCCGCACAAAGTCGTCCGAGACGTACGACGCAAAGAACCAGAAGCGCATGGCGCGCAAGCTCCCGCGCGAGCTCTACCCGCCGACGTTCGTGTATCGCATGCGCGCGCACTTTGTGAGCGCTATTGGGCTATCGCAGCCGAGCCGGACGTACTCGGTTGTCGTGTCGTGCGGCTTGCGCGAGATCACGTCGAGCCGCAAGAAAGCCACTGGTGGCGCCGTGGAGTGGAATGAGACGGAAGAGAGTGACAAGATGCTGTACCCAGAGGACGCGTCGCAGATCCCTGACATCTTTGTGTACTTGTGCACGGGCGAAGGCGACTCACGTCGTGCGATCTGCTACCAGCGCTTCACGGCGGCGTCGCTCATTGCACAGTCGTTCGACGGTCCAGTGAGCTGGGTCCCGCTCGTCGCGGACAGTGCGATCGCGCAAGTGAACGGCCGTGAGGCGTTCCCCGGCGCTGTGCTCCTGCGCCTGGGCTTTGGCACGGCCGAGGTCTCGAACGCCCATGTGTGGGACCAGAAGGCGATGATCGACAGCGTGAACCGCCGCATGCCGTACCAAGTGCGCGTGCGACTCCACGAAGCGCGCAACTTGGTCTCGTCGACGTCGGCGGACAAGACGAGCGAGGATGCGAGTGCGGCCAAGCGCGTGACGGCGCGCGTGACCGTGCAGTGCTGGGAAGAGCAAAAGGCACTCGTGGTGAAGGACCAAGCGACTGTCACGGCGACTGCGAACCCGGTCTGGAACGACACGATCTGCTTCGACGCGCACTTGCCGCACTTGCCGTACGCGCCGCAGGTGCTCGTGCACCTCACGAGCCAGGACAACTCGCGCGACTTCATCGGCACGGCGTCGCTCAGTCTCTCGCCCGAGGGTTCGCACCCTGTGGCCGTGAACACCGCGAAGCAGCTCAAGCAGAACGAGCGCAAGCACTTGCCAGAGGCGCATTGGGTGCCTGTCATGTTCAACGCCGACGACGGCACGGGCGCGAGCGTCCGCGGCGAAGTCCTCGCGTCCGTGGAGCTGATCCACAAGATGTTCCCAGACGAGTCGCTGCCAGCGCCAGAGCCACTGACAGCGAGTCCCGTGACGGCGCCGCCAGCTGCGCCAGTCGCACTGCCGCAGGTCTAAGTACTGCGAGCGTCCGCGTCCCGAGCGATCGCAGCTTTGCGCGACACGACCAAGCAATGAATCCACAGCAGCACCTGCCGTCGACACGGGCGTTGCGCCTCACGAGAGCGCTTGCTCGACCGTCCAGTCAGTGGCGGCAGTCGCTATACTCACCACCACGCGCGCATGCATCTTTGCATCTCGTCCTCCGCGAGCGCGAGCTCGTGTGTAGGCAGCTCAATTCAACTGAAGACATACATTCGCATCCGTCCGCTTGCCTTCCGAGACGCACGAGTGTTGTCTCCTCTCGCTCTCTTGTGATGTGGTTGCTCATAGTGAATGAGTGAGTGAGTGACCAAGTGGCTCTTGTCGTAGCATGCGGGTGATCAGCATACCATAGCAGGAAGAGCGTCAGCACACTGAAGGCTTGGAGCTCATATGAGCACCAGCGCCAAGATGAGCTGCTACTGGTGCGGCAGTTGGACACGAGTCCCACGCATTCGTTGGCTCGTCCCAAGTCACTCACTTCCTCAACGGTGCGACCACGTGATCACTCGTGTGCTCACTTGCTCGCGTGGCTTCACTTCTCATCCAGAGAGAGAGAGAGAGAGAGAGAGAGACTCACGCCGCACCAGAAGCACCTACGCAAAAGACAACGACACCAACCCAGCAGCAACAGCAGTCCGACAGTCATGGCACTCACATGTGGCGACATCCCGCGCTTGATCTGCTCGGTCCTCTTGCCGCCCGTCGGCGTGTTCTTCCAAGTCGGCTGCAATCGCGACCTCGCAATCAACATCCTGCTCACGCTGCTCGGGTGCGTCCGTGTGTGTGCATGTGTGTGTGAGAGAGAGGGTCTCTGTGTCTATACGACGACAGTGTGACTCTCTTTGACTGCACGACAAGCACACACACGCTTCATTCCTCACTCACTAACACACTCACTCGTACCCTTGTGCACGTACGTGACCGTGTACAGCTACATCCCTGGGATCGTCCACGCAGTCTACATCCTCGTGACCGAGTGACGCGCGTGCGATCGCATCGCCACTGTCTCGACAATCGATGGCGAGCACGTCCCAACTGGCTGACGGACAGAGTCAACGCTAGCGAGTCGTCCAAGTGATCCAGTCCAGATGTGATGCGATGAGAGAGAGAGAGAGATCGCACTCGCGAGTCGCTCGGACCCACTTGCGCATCGCAATTGACGCCCGTCTTCTTCTTCTTGCTCTTGCTCTTGCTGTCGTAAGCCACTGTACGATTCATCAGGACACACGACGACGTCCTCTCCTTCTACCTATCGATCGCTCTATTGCTCAGTCCGTACAAAGACCTCTCACTCTCTCTGACTACGTCTCGCCCATTGCAAGACGAAGAAGACGGTCCTAGACGTTCATGCGATCCATCTCGGGAATGCGCGAGACGCTGCGGCAAAAGAGGATCTGCGCCGCGACTTCGATGTCCAAGCGCGCCTTCTTCTCGCGCATCAGCTGTCCGTAGTTCGTGAACGCCTCGTAGAACGGCAGCGACACAGCGCTGATGCACAAGTACTTCTTCGCGAGCTTGGCGAGGAACGGGAACATGCGCTGGTAGCGCGACCACCACTCGAGCGGGTCGTTCTCGCTCTCGTCCGTCGCGGGCAACGACGGCGACTCGAGGTACTGCTGAACCTGCGCCGTGAGCTTCTCGAGCTCGGTCGTCGGCTCGTCGAGCGGGAAGAACTCGTGGAGCAAGCCCGTGGCTTTCTTGCCGACGCTGTGGTGCGGCAGCAGCGGCGCGCCGCCACCACTACTGCCACTGCCACTTGCAGCGCGGCCACTGCCAGCGTGCTTCTTGTCGTGGGGATGGAGGTCGTCTTTCGGGTCCTTGTCACCGCCAATGAGCTCTGCGTGCAGGAGCTTGAGCATGTCGACAATGCGCGCGCGCTCGGCGCTGTCGAGGAACGGCAGGCTCTTGAAGCGCGGGTCGAGCAGCGACGAGAGGTACGGCGACGACGGCGCGGCGCCAGACGAGCAGAGCTGCATCGTCAAGCCGCTCGCGATCGCGTTGCGCACAGCCGCGACGAGCGGCGTGGCGATCCAGCGCTCGGCGTCGTCCAGGTGCTTCTTGATGCTGTGGAGCAGCGGGTAGATGATCGACAGGCCCGGGTACTCGAGCTTCGACACGTGCACGACGCCTTCGATGGGCTCGAGCAGGCGCGCGAGCTCTTTCAGGTTCGCCCACTCCTCCGTCGAGAGTTCGCAGCACACGAACCGCAGCTGCATCGGCCGCCGGTTCGGGTTCGTGTCGCTCTCGAGGCCGTGCTTGTAGAGCACGAGCATCTGCTCGAGCTCGACGATGCGGCAGATCATCTCGCTCGTCGAGTTCCAGCGGTCCTCAAAGTCGCAGATCACCGAGAGCACCGGCGCAGCTGCACCCGTACCGCTCGCACCGGCGCCAGCGCTGCTACTACTGTTGTTGCTAGTAGTGCTAGCCATACCAGCGCCGCTGAACTTTGGTGACGCTGCGCCAGGCGCTTTGCCTTCTGGGTCGTCGTCGTCGCTCGGTCCGCCACTACCGACCACACCGCCACTCGAGCGGTCACTCGGCGCGCCGCTGTCGTGGTGCGGCTGCAGCAGTAGCCCGGCGTGCGCTTCGGCGACTTTGCGCTGGAGCGAGAGGAAGATCTGGTACTCGGACGGGTTCTGGATGAAGTACGAGACGTAGTTCCGGCAGCGCCGAATGAGCAGCGCGCACTTGAGCAAGCCGGCCGTGACGGCGCTGTCGAGCACGTTCACGAAGCAGTTGACGACCGCCAGGCCCGGGTACTCCTCGTGGATCGCCTCCTCCTTGCCGTTCTTGATCATCGTGAGCGCCGCGACCTTGTTCGCCGGGATGTCCCACTTGTCCATGACGTCCCGCAGCAGCGCGATCGTGTTCACGCTCTCGTCCAGCGGCAGGACGTACACTTCGAGGACGCAGTCGCGCCGGCTGAAGCCATTCGAGATCCAGTGGCCGCTCACGGTCAGGACGTTCTGCCCAAAGACCGACTGCCAGTTGTTCAGCGAAAGGCTCAGGAGCTCGACCTCGGCGATGACGTCCTTGAGACTCTCGCGCTGCGAGTAGTAGAGGTTCGCGAGCGCGAGCTTGAGCGCCGACTCGGACGGCAGCCGCGTGCTCGGGTAGTCCGTGCCGTAGAGCAGCACATTGAGCTCCATGCCCATGCGCGACGCGTCCAACGGCTCGTACTGCGCGATGAGGTACTTGAGCAAGCGGTGTGTCAGGACCTTGTGGCTCTGGCTATTGCTGCTGTTGTTGTGGTTGCTGCTGTTGCTAGTCGCCGGCGCTCGACGCGCTCGCCCTGGACCGAGCGAGAGCGCGAGCGCGCCAGTGCTGCCTCCCGCGCTCAGTCCGAGCGCAGGACCGCCAGCGAGCGTCGCGTAGTCAAAGAACCGCGGGTCACCGGCAAAGTCCATCGCGCCATCGCCGAGCTCAAAGCCGGGCGGGAAGTGGAGACCTGCGCCAGGCGACGCCGCGTGCGCGTGCGGGTGACCGAGCGCGCCGAACGCCGACGGATCAAAGTCGCTCGCGCTCGCGTCCGTTGGCTCGAGCAGCGCCGGGTGCAGGAGCTTGCGGCGCTTCGTCGACGCCCGGCGCCGCGAGTTGCGCAGGTCAATGAGCTGCCGCCGTCCTGCCTCTGTCGGCGAAAGTCCGCCGAGCGCAGCCGCGCCAGCCAGTGCGCCGGATGACGCAGCAGCCGACGCGCCGGTCGGCCGCAGCGCAGCGCGCTTGTTCGCGGCTTTGGCGTACTCGTAGTCGGCGGCGCACTTGCCAGGCGCGTACTTCTGGTGCTTCTTGCGCAAGTGGCGGTTCATCGTGCTCGTGCCGCCCGAGTACGCAAAGCGCGTGGTCTGGTCGGGGCAGAGCGTGCAGACGACGTACTTGCCGCCCGGCTCTTTGACAAAGTAGTCCCAGATGAAGCTCGGGAGCATCATCGCCGCAGACGCCGAGGTCTCGCTCTTGTCGCCCATGCGCGCGCGACTGGCGCTGCTGCTGCTGCTGCTCGCGCGCATGCGCCGGCGCGCACTGAGCTCGCTCTCGGTCTCGCCGATGGTCGTGTCGACGCCGCTCGCGCTCTCGTCGCCTGCATCGACGACTACGACCGTGTCGACATCGTCGACATCGTCGTCATCGACTTTGACCCCGGCCGCTGGATCGCACCGTCCGGCGATCGATTGGTTAGTCCATGCGTGCGACGCAGTGCCTCGATGTAGCCATGTACCACGCAAACGTACTGAGCTTCTTGAGGTCATCTGGATGGAGCTCACCGGTGGACGGTTCGGTCGCGTCGGGCAGCGGAACCGGGACCGTCATGAGCTCGTCGTCCATGGTCTTCCGTCGGTTCAAGTGGTGCAAAACCAAAAAGCGAGGCAAGCATACAAAAACCAAGTCAGTTCGCGACGCATGAGTGGCTCCACGTGTTCCTTGATTATGTCACTATATCAATATCAATATCAATATCGAGAGAGAGAGAGACAAGTACGGAACCGGAACGGTCCACAATGCCGCTGAACCGCGAGTCGCATACAATATTCAAGTAGAGCTACACTCCGCGCCAGGTTATTACTTGCGACATCGATTGATAGCACTCGCACGTATTAATTCGCACTCCAAGCAGTACTTCCTATACAAAGTGAGGAATTGGAGTCGCGACACATTATACGCACAGTCGAACGTCTACAATTATCAAGTCAAAAATGACAGGCTAGAATTGATTCCACAAACGGAGCTGTGCATTAAACGTGTCAAAACGCAATGGGACGAGGGCCAGCGTTGACTGCAGAAGAGTGCGGACGCATCAAGGGGCTACGCGAGAAGGACGCAGGTGTCCGCGAGATCTCTCGTCGTGTACAGCGCTCGACGGACGCTGTTCGGCCTGTTCTGAGCGGTGCTGGCGCAGCTCCCCGTCAGCAGATTGGGCCGCGACTGATGCTGAGCGACCGCGAGGTGCGGGCGCTCGTACGCACTGCTGCTACTGGAGACTACACGCCCGCGCAGATCAAGACCGTGCTCGATAGCCGCGCGAGCGTCCGCACCATTCAGCGAGTCCTTGCTGCCGTAGACTGGCTCATGTGGGCGAAGGTCGAGCGCACTTTGCCACTGCGCGCCGAGGACAAGTGCGCGCGAAAGGCCTGGGCGTGGTCCATGCTGCTCCGTTCGGACTCGTCGAGCGTTTGGGATCGCATCGTCTTCTCGGATGAGAAGAAGTGGTCGCTCGACGGTCATGACGGAGCTCAGCACTTTTGGCAGGACCTGCGTGCACCTGCGCGGCAGACTGTGCGGCGCCAGTACGGCGGTGGCACAGTGGTGGTGTGGGGCGGCTTTGCTTCGGCGGGCAAGACACATCTCGCTGTACTGCACGGTAAGCAGAACTCGGACGATTACGTACACACGTTGTCCGAGTTTCTCTTGCCGTTCGCGCACCTGCACTACGGATGCGACTTCGTCTTTCAGCAGGACGGCGCGAGTATCCACACATCGCGCCGCACTCAAGAGTTCTTTGAGGAGCAGAGCATTGACGTGCTCGCCTGGCCTGCTCGCTCACCCGATCTCAATCCGATCGAAAACCTTTGGTCGATCGTGAGCCAACGCGTATACGCGAAAGGCAAGCAGTACACGAGCGTCGCTGCGCTGACAGAGGGCATCGTCCGAGAGTGGGAGTCTATTAGGCCGCGCATCTTGGGCCGAAGTTGGAGGCAGTGACTAGCAGTGGCACTTCGTCTTGTTTTATGCACCACAACTTGACAACTTGCGTATGCAAAAAGCATCAATGAATGGAGTGATGGTCATCGCAAAGGGCATCGCTCAAATTTCGCTAAGTCCAAAACGCTATTACAATCCCGATACAATGTTGGCTCGGAAAACAACAGGCGACGAGAGTCGATTTTACCAAGTCCAAACGCTGTTGCGGAACAGATACAAAGTTGGGTCAGTTCTCCGGCTCAGCTCTCCAACACACAACGTCGCAAACAGCATGCATCACATGTATTGACTGAACGACTGGCATGCATCTCCTGCCATCTCCTGCTCTGTCTGGTTGCCTAGCCACTCATAGGGCGTCGAGGTTCATGCACATGTAGCGATAGCGAAGGTACTCGATCCCGTTCGCTGTTGCCGGATCCCATGACGCGCCGAGAGCGTCCTTTGTCCACATCTCAGCGAACGCTAGGACGTAGACGCCGCAGCTGGATGTGTCTTGCTGAACTGGAAGAGCTTGGAGAGTCGTGACTGTGTATCGGCGCGGGCTGGGCGGCTGAGGGAGAAGCAGTACGATACGATCTTTGACGAGCTTCTTCACCCGTTCAGAGTCGCCACTGTGGCCGAGAGGATCGTACACCACTGCATGGTGCGTCGACGCGTCAATCCCCGAGCCGACCCAGTGAACGTAGTCCACGTTCACTGCCATAACTATGCGAGTGACAAGACCAGTCACTGTCAGTGACTGAGTCTCGGATCGGCAAACTGGCGAGCTCACCATCGCGAACGCGTCACATGAGCTGAGCGGATCAGGGCCGTAGTTTGGGAGCTGCGTAGAGTGAACCGGAACAAACCACGACCCAGGTGCTTGCTGGCAAAGGGGCTCGAGTGTCTTGTTCATGCACATGTCGCCGAGCTTCTCACGCCGACTGAACGCTGTCAGCTCAGAGCGGTTGCTTCGCAAGGACATGTGCATGAGCTGGTCGATTGGTCGGTCGCACCGAACAGACTTCGTGCTTTCAAACAGCGGTGGCACGACGAGGTCGCCAAAGTCGCTGCAGGTCTCGAGCCACTGTGCCGCCTTGGCGACCTTGAAGATCGCGGTCTTGAGCACGTAGAAGCGCTTCATTGTCGTCAGCACGCTGCTGCAGTACATCGACCCCCGGACCGTGATACGCACGTCGCTGCGAGCAAAGTCGTCTGATGATCGATCGCGCTCGACGTTCACGAAGTGCGTGACCAGCGCGTCGTAGCGATCGAGGTCGCCGTCAAACAGTACGAACGGGTACGTGTCTGGGCAACGTTCAGTCGATGTCGTGGCCTTGAACACGGTTGGTTGGATGTTGGTCGACGGCGAGCTCTGGTACGCGATCCCGGCAATGAAGTCGCGCAAGTCAGCGTACCATGTCGACTCCGAGGCGAACCGACGATCCATCTCAGAGATGCAGCAAGTCGATGTCATCGTAGAGGAGCGTGGAGAGAAGATGTCGCTGGAACAACGGAGATCTGGGAACGTAGTCGGCTGTGCTGGTGCGCTCGTCTTTTTGATCGCCTTCTTCTTCTTTCCCCACGACGTCTGCTTCTTATTCGTTCGAGGTCAGCCCACCGTGTAGAGACTCGGTCACTGCCAGTGACCGAGTCACTGCCAAAGGCTCGGACGCTGGTACTTCCTCTTCTGCAGACGCACTTCGAGTGCTTTCGGGCGCAGCATGCACCTCGTCGAACTGTTGCACGTCTGCTGGTGGTGCGTCGCTCACGTCAGTCACTTGCGGCACCGAGGCGTTGTCGACGATATGCGGAACGCGACCGCTCAAGACGATGTCCGCAAACCTCGCAAGCATCGCGCGCACAACCTCGAACGTGGACGGACTGAGCCGGCTTGCGTGATCAGCTATCGACTTTGATTCAGACAACAGCGTGTTGTATCGGATGCGTTCGGCGCTTGGCAAGTCGCGACGGTCGCGCTGGACGAGCGGCTCGCGCTGCGGCGGTAGGCGTTGTTGCGCAAAGAGCGCCGGCGGGTCCGACGCGCAACTCGTCGCGTTGTACATCTTGAAGTTCTTGAGGAGCCATCGCTCGTGGATCTTCGCGACCGGGATGATGTCGTCCGGAGCCGAGTGACGACGGATGTAGAGTACGTGACGACACGGTAGCAAGTTCGTTGTTGAGAACATGCACGACCACGAACACGCGACAGTGTCGACGGTGTGCTCGAGCGGCGGCTCCACAGGCAAGTCGTCGTTGTCATCGCTCGGTCGGTACGACACAACGCACAGGCGAATTGACAGGTGATGCGTTGTGTAAGTCGTGGAGTCGCTGATAGCCCACTCGTACTTGGGTCGCAGGAGGTCGACAGCGTAGCGAGCGACACGCTGAGCTAGCTTCATGAGCTCGGCGTCAAGCGTCGTGTCGTGGCATCTCGAGATGGTGTTGACCTTCAACTACCAGGCTCGTTCAACAAGATGCTGCGAGAAGAGCACGCTCAGGACGGTCTCGCCGAGATCGTGGAACCGGTCCACGATGTCCTTCAGCTTCTGCCAACTGCTCTCAAGCCTGTGAACGCATAGTCAGTATCTGGTAAAACAACACGTGCTTGACGTCATACACGATCGACACCACGTACCGATTGTTCGTGTTGTTGCCTAAGTAGGCGACGTTGTCGCGAGCGTACGCGCACCACATGCGCCGGCACTCGCCCCTGTTTGGATCATAGTAGGCAAACCACCTGTCGGCTTTCTCTTGAAGCAGCGTGCGCATGTGCTCCACGCCTTGTTCGTACTCGACCTCGCTGCGTGCGTAGACGAGATCTTTGAGTGTCTCCTTCAGTTGGTTGCGCTGCCATACGCTGAGGTTGTACTTGGCCTTCACGACTTCGGACGAGAGCGCTTTGATCACGTGGAAGTGGCACAGGAGCAAGCGAGCTTCAGGAAACTCTTCGCGCAGAAGCGCGATCTCCGTAAGTCTTTGTCTATGACGATGGCTTGGACATCTGGCCACCTCGGGTTCGTGGACTTGAACGCCACGCATGCTGCACGTAGCGTCGCTTTGCGTTCGTTCTGCACGATGGCGTGCTGCATACAAAAACCAAGTCAGTGCTGTCAGTGACTCAGTCTCTGGCAGTGACTAGTCACTGCCAAACCGATACAGCTCACCTGGACATGCTGTCCTTTCCCGAAAGCGTCGTGGACCATGAAGCTAAAGAGCTTGTGCCCGAGGTTGTTCGTGCCATGCGTGGCGTCGACTAGTAGCACTTCGGGAAAGTGTTCAAACATTCTCTTCATGTGTGCCGTCTGAAGTGCAATGCATCGTACACGCTCCTATCGCCGACACAGGAACGTCACAGAGATAAGACACATGGCATCACCAAGGATACGTTGATTTCACGCTCTGGTGTACCTCTGCATCGTCGTCGGCATAGACCAGAACAGAGTTCCCTTGCACCTCTGCAAAGTCTTCAAGCAGTGTCTTCAGCCGCTGCCCAGCGCTCTCACCGACATACTGGTCCTTCTTCATCTTCGCCATCATGTTGTGGATGTCCACCATCGTAGGCGACACTGCCGTGTTCTCGACTATGTACTGCAGGATCTTCTTTCTCTTCGTGCCGGCCGAACGCAACACGTTCACGGTTCTCAGGACGCTCGGGTCTTCGACGCGCCGCTGCTCGTGATACTGATAAAAGATTTCCTTTGCGACGTCATGGTTGTGCGTTGTCACTTGTATTGTGATGCAGACCATCCACGCGCCTCGCGTCTTCTGGACGCACGCGTTGATCTACGCAATCAAGCACAGCGAGACAAATAGCGTTGATCAAGCGTCAGTGGTAGAGACTCAGTCATTGCCAGTGATTCAGACCGATTGGCAGTGACTCAGTCACTGCCTTCGTTTGACAGAGACTAGACACAAACACACCTTTGCAGGACATCCGATGCAGCGCGTCGACTGCTTGGGTCGTGTGCCTTCGCTGCGCTTGCGAGCCACGCCGGCGTGTGTGCACACGAACGTCTTGGCGTAGGTCTTGAAGCCAGGAGGCGGGAACATGTCTGCTGTCGCGTTCTGCCGACGCAGACGCGCTTCTCTCTGAGAGATTGGCGTTGCCGTCGCGGTCCGATACATCTGTGCGTGCAACAGACCACCCACAGTTAGAGGCGATACTTGCGCGTGATCCACACGTACATGCGCACCTGGTACGTTCGATTGCCATGCGCATCGATGTAGCCTTGCAGCTCTTCCCACGAGCTGAACATGGTCTCGTCGACCGGCTCAACCCTGACTATGTCGTCGCGCGCTTCAACGACAGGATCGCGCAACTGCGAGGCGGGTCTTGGCACGTGCTGATCGCGGTGCTGCTCGGTCTGCGAGCCGTCGGCATCGCCGTCGCTCCCCTCTTCATCTTCATCCTCCACGCTCGCCTCATCCTCGCTCGCCTCTTCCGTGTCCACCTCACTGCCATTCGACACCGTACTGCGTCGCTTCTTGCCCGGAGCCGCTATCGCGCGCAACGCCGCCTCCTCTGCTTGACGTACACGCTTCATATTGCGGCGTTTCCTGCTCGTATCTGGATTTGACTGCCACACATTGGGGGGAATTTTTCACGCCCAAAAACAATCACTCCTCCTCATCGCACACACGCTCAGTAACGGCAGTAGCAGAAAACATCGCTCGACGTGCTCTCCCTACACGTTACTGAGTGTTTGTCTGTTGGAGATGAGGCTCGAAATGTCGGGAGAGGATGCACACAGCACATCCTCGTTGAGTGCAACTCCTCGCGAACTTGTACCACGTTTGGTCACTGCCTCCAGTTTTTCTGTCGCATCTTGTGCTCGCTCATCGACAGCATGCCTCGCCGATGCGCAGAGGTGATCGAGAAGCAAGGCAACGTCAAACTGACCCTTCAGGAGCAGATGTGTGTACGTGCATATCACGGCTGTCTGAACGGAAAGAACCCGGTTAGACCAATGATCTCGAAAAATCACACACGACAATCGATCTCGTGTTTGTCGAGCTTCGAGTCGAAAGGTACCCATATAGCCATACTCTATTGTATCTCTCACAGGTGGCGCCATCTCATTGGCGACGCTCCTTTATTCGGAGTGATTTTAGAGCATGTGCCACTTTCTCGATTTTACAATTATACACATCCTACATTAATGACATGACGAGAAACAACTGAATTGATAAATATTGAAATTTCATTTCTCATGGCCACCACCAAAAAATGTCATTTGTGTAAGCTACTCTATTGTATATCTCATTGGGGGCGGTCATTTTACACAACAGTGCTTCAAATATAGGAGCGTCGCCTTTGAGATGTTCTCGCATTGTGCGATCATAATAGAGCGCTGCAAGAAAAAGGTGATGATTTCTGATAGTGCCAATGCTCTGTTTATGAGTTGACGTGGATATAATACAATTCGATATGCACACGTCATGTCTACCTCAGAGCCTACTTGTAGTCTGCATGATTGACGACGTTTAAGAGGGTGACATCATGCGTGAGTTAAACATATGAATGGGCAAGCAAGTGAATGCCTTTGACGACACAATCAGAGATGAATGACGGCGATGTATGGCCGCCATCACGTGTATCAATTCAGTCGTTTCTCGTCATGTCATTAATGTAGGATGTGTATAATTGTAAAATCGAGAAAGTGGCACATGCTCTAAAATCACTCCGAATAAAGGAGCGTCGCCAATGAGATGGCGCCACCTGTGAGAGATACAATAGAGTATGGCTATATGGGTACCTTTCGACTCGAAGCTCGACAAACACGAGATCGATTGTCGTGTGTGATTTTTCGAGATCATTGGTCTAACCGGGTTCTTTCCGTTCAGACAGCCGTGATATGCACGTACACACATCTGCTCCTGAAGGGTCAGTTTGACGTTGCCTTGCTTCTCGATCACCTCTGCGCATCGGCGAGGCATGCTGTCGATGAGCGAGCGCAAGATGCGCGGCCTAATAGACTCCCACTCTCGGACGACGCCCTCTGTCAGCGCAGCGACGCTCGTGTACTGCTTGCCTTTCGCGTATACGCGTTGGCTCACGATCGACCAAAGGTTTTCGATCGGATTGAGATCGGGTGAGCGAGCAGGCCAGGCGAGCACGTCAATGCTCTGCTCCTCAAAGAACTCTTGAGTGCGGCGCGATGTGTGGATACTCGCGCCGTCCTGCTGAAAGACGAAGTCGCATCCGTAGTGCAGGTGCGCGAACGGCAAGAGAAACTCGGACAACGTGTGTACGTAATCGTCCGAGTTCTGCTTACCGTGCAGTACAGCGAGATGTGTCTTGCCCGCCGAAGCAAAGCCGCCCCACACCACCACTGTGCCACCGCCGTACTGGCGCCGCACAGTCTGCCGCGCAGGTGCACGCAGGTCCTGCCAAAAGTGCTGAGCTCCGTCATGACCGTCGAGCGACCACTTCTTCTCATCCGAGAAGACGATGCGATCCCAAACGCTCGACGAGTCCGAACGGAGCAGCATGGACCACGCCCAGGCCTTTCGCGCGCACTTGTCCTCGGCGCGCAGTGGCAAAGTGCGCTCGACCTTCGCCCACATGAGCCAGTCTACGGCAGCAAGGACTCGCTGAATGGTGCGGACGCTCGCGCGGCTATCGAGCACGGTCTTGATCTGCGCGGGCGTGTAGTCTCCAGTAGCAGCAGTGCGTACGAGCGCCCGCACCTCGCGGTCGCTCAGCATCAGTCGCGGCCCAATCTGCTGACGGGGAGCTGCGCCAGCACCGCTCAGAACAGGCCGAACAGCGTCCGTCGAGCGCTGTACACGACGAGAGATCTCGCGGACACCTGCGTCCTTCTCGCGTAGCCCCTTGATGCGTCCGCACTCTTCTGCAGTCAACGCTGGCCCTCGTCCCATTGCGTTTTGACACGTTTAATGCACAGCTCCGTTTGTGGAATCAATTCTAGCCTGTCATTTTTGACTTGATAATTGTAGACGTTCGACTGTGCGTATAATGTGTCGCGACTCCAATTCCTCACTTTGTATAGGAAGTACTGCTTGGAGTGCGAATTAATACGTGCGAGTGCTATCAATCGATGTCGCAAGTAATAACCTGGCGCGGAGTGTAGCTCTACTTGAATATTGTATGCGACTCGCGGTTCAGCGGCATTGTGGACCGTTCCGGTTCCGTACTTGTCTCTCTCTCTCTCGATATTGATATTGATATTGATATAGTGACATAATCAAGGAACACGTGGAGCCACTCATGCGTCGCGAACTGACTTGGTTTTTGTATGCTTGCCTCGCTTTTTGGTTTTGCACCACTTGAACCGACGGAAGACCATGGACGACGAGCTCATGACGGTCCCGGTTCCGCTGCCCGACGCGACCGAACCGTCCACCGGTGAGCTCCATCCAGATGACCTCAAGAAGCTCAGTACGTTTGCGTGGTACATGGCTACATCGAGGCACTGCGTCGCACGCATGGACTAACCAATCGATCGCCGGACGGTGCGATCCAGCGGCCGGGGTCAAAGTCGATGACGACGATGTCGACGATGTCGACACGGTCGTAGTCGTCGATGCAGGCGACGAGAGCGCGAGCGGCGTCGACACGACCATCGGCGAGACCGAGAGCGAGCTCAGTGCGCGCCGGCGCATGCGCGCGAGCAGCAGCAGCAGCAGCGCCAGTCGCGCGCGCATGGGCGACAAGAGCGAGACCTCGGCGTCTGCGGCGATGATGCTCCCGAGCTTCATCTGGGACTACTTTGTCAAAGAGCCGGGCGGCAAGTACGTCGTCTGCACGCTCTGCCCCGACCAGACCACGCGCTTTGCGTACTCGGGCGGCACGAGCACGATGAACCGCCACTTGCGCAAGAAGCACCAGAAGTACGCGCCTGGCAAGTGCGCCGCCGACTACGAGTACGCCAAAGCCGCGAACAAGCGCGCTGCGCTGCGGCCGACCGGCGCGTCGGCTGCTGCGTCATCCGGCGCACTGGCTGGCGCGGCTGCGCTCGGCGGACTTTCGCCGACAGAGGCAGGACGGCGGCAGCTCATTGACCTGCGCAACTCGCGGCGCCGGGCGTCGACGAAGCGCCGCAAGCTCCTGCACCCGGCGCTGCTCGAGCCAACGGACGCGAGCGCGAGCGACTTTGATCCGTCGGCGTTCGGCGCGCTCGGTCACCCGCACGCGCACGCGGCGTCGCCTGGCGCAGGTCTCCACTTCCCGCCCGGCTTTGAGCTCGGCGATGGCGCGATGGACTTTGCCGGTGACCCGCGGTTCTTTGACTACGCGACGCTCGCTGGCGGTCCTGCGCTCGGACTGAGCGCGGGAGGCAGCACTGGCGCGCTCGCGCTCTCGCTCGGTCCAGGGCGAGCGCGTCGAGCGCCGGCGACTAGCAACAGCAGCAACCACAACAACAGCAGCAATAGCCAGAGCCACAAGGTCCTGACACACCGCTTGCTCAAGTACCTCATCGCGCAGTACGAGCCGTTGGACGCGTCGCGCATGGGCATGGAGCTCAATGTGCTGCTCTACGGCACGGACTACCCGAGCACGCGGCTGCCGTCCGAGTCGGCGCTCAAGCTCGCGCTCGCGAACCTCTACTACTCGCAGCGCGAGAGTCTCAAGGACGTCATCGCCGAGGTCGAGCTCCTGAGCCTTTCGCTGAACAACTGGCAGTCGGTCTTTGGGCAGAACGTCCTGACCGTGAGCGGCCACTGGATCTCGAATGGCTTCAGCCGGCGCGACTGCGTCCTCGAAGTGTACGTCCTGCCGCTGGACGAGAGCGTGAACACGATCGCGCTGCTGCGGGACGTCATGGACAAGTGGGACATCCCGGCGAACAAGGTCGCGGCGCTCACGATGATCAAGAACGGCAAGGAGGAGGCGATCCACGAGGAGTACCCGGGCCTGGCGGTCGTCAACTGCTTCGTGAACGTGCTCGACAGCGCCGTCACGGCCGGCTTGCTCAAGTGCGCGCTGCTCATTCGGCGCTGCCGGAACTACGTCTCGTACTTCATCCAGAACCCGTCCGAGTACCAGATCTTCCTCTCGCTCCAGCGCAAAGTCGCCGAAGCGCACGCCGGGCTACTGCTGCAGCCGCACCACGACAGCGGCGCGCCGAGTGACCGCTCGAGTGGCGGTGTGGTCGGTAGTGGCGGACCGAGCGACGACGACGACCCAGAAGGCAAAGCGCCTGGCGCAGCGTCACCAAAGTTCAGCGGCGCTGGTATGGCTAGCACTACTAGCAACAACAGTAGTAGCAGCGCTGGCGCCGGTGCGAGCGGTACGGGTGCAGCTGCGCCGGTGCTCTCGGTGATCTGCGACTTTGAGGACCGCTGGAACTCGACGAGCGAGATGATCTGCCGCATCGTCGAGCTCGAGCAGATGCTCGTGCTCTACAAGCACGGCCTCGAGAGCGACACGAACCCGAACCGGCGGCCGATGCAGCTGCGGTTCGTGTGCTGCGAACTCTCGACGGAGGAGTGGGCGAACCTGAAAGAGCTCGCGCGCCTGCTCGAGCCCATCGAAGGCGTCGTGCACGTGTCGAAGCTCGAGTACCCGGGCCTGTCGATCATCTACCCGCTGCTCCACAGCATCAAGAAGCACCTGGACGACGCCGAGCGCTGGATCGCCACGCCGCTCGTCGCGGCTGTGCGCAACGCGATCGCGAGCGGCTTGACGATGCAGCTCTGCTCGTCTGGCGCCGCGCCGTCGTCGCCGTACCTCTCGTCGCTGCTCGACCCGCGCTTCAAGAGCCTGCCGTTCCTCGACAGCGCCGAGCGCGCGCGCATTGTCGACATGCTCAAGCTCCTGCACGCAGAGCTCATTGGCGGTGACAAGGACCCGAAAGACGACCTCCATCCCCACGACAAGAAGCACGCTGGCAGTGGCCGCGCTGCAAGTGGCAGTGGCAGTAGTGGTGGCGGCGCGCCGCTGCTGCCGCACCACAGCGTCGGCAAGAAAGCCACGGGCTTGCTCCACGAGTTCTTCCCGCTCGACGAGCCGACGACCGAGCTCGAGAAGCTCACGGCGCAGGTTCAGCAGTACCTCGAGTCGCCGTCGTTGCCCGCGACGGACGAGAGCGAGAACGACCCGCTCGAGTGGTGGTCGCGCTACCAGCGCATGTTCCCGTTCCTCGCCAAGCTCGCGAAGAAGTACTTGTGCATCAGCGCTGTGTCGCTGCCGTTCTACGAGGCGTTCACGAACTACGGACAGCTGATGCGCGAGAAGAAGGCGCGCTTGGACATCGAAGTCGCGGCGCAGATCCTCTTTTGCCGCAGCGTCTCGCGCATTCCCGAGATGGATCGCATGAACGTCTAGGACCGTCTTCTTCGTCTTGCAATGGGCGAGACGTAGTCAGAGAGAGTGAGAGGTCTTTGTACGGACTGAGCAATAGAGCGATCGATAGGTAGAAGGAGAGGACGTCGTCGTGTGTCCTGATGAATCGTACAGTGGCTTACGACAGCAAGAGCAAGAGCAAGAAGAAGAAGACGGGCGTCAATTGCGATGCGCAAGTGGGTCCGAGCGACTCGCGAGTGCGATCTCTCTCTCTCTCTCATCGCATCACATCTGGACTGGATCACTTGGACGACTCGCTAGCGTTGACTCTGTCCGTCAGCCAGTTGGGACGTGCTCGCCATCGATTGTCGAGACAGTGGCGATGCGATCGCACGCGCGTCACTCGGTCACGAGGATGTAGACTGCGTGGACGATCCCAGGGATGTAGCTGTACACGGTCACGTACGTGCACAAGGGTACGAGTGAGTGTGTTAGTGAGTGAGGAATGAAGCGTGTGTGTGCTTGTCGTGCAGTCAAAGAGAGTCACACTGTCGTCGTATAGACACAGAGACCCTCTCTCTCACACACACATGCACACACACGGACGCACCCGAGCAGCGTGAGCAGGATGTTGATTGCGAGGTCGCGATTGCAGCCGACTTGGAAGAACACGCCGACGGGCGGCAAGAGGACCGAGCAGATCAAGCGCGGGATGTCGCCACATGTGAGTGCCATGACTGTCGGACTGCTGTTGCTGCTGGGTTGGTGTCGTTGTCTTTTGCGTAGGTGCTTCTGGTGCGGCGTGAGTCTCTCTCTCTCTCTCTCTCTCTCTGGATGAGAAGTGAAGCCACGCGAGCAAGTGAGCACACGAGTGATCACGTGGTCGCACCGTTGAGGAAGTGAGTGACTTGGGACGAGCCAACGAATGCGTGGGACTCGTGTCCAACTGCCGCACCAGTAGCAGCTCATCTTGGCGCTGGTGCTCATATGAGCTCCAAGCCTTCAGTGTGCTGACGCTCTTCCTGCTATGGTATGCTGATCACCCGCATGCTACGACAAGAGCCACTTGGTCACTCACTCACTCATTCACTATGAGCAACCACATCACAAGAGAGCGAGAGGAGACAACACTCGTGCGTCTCGGAAGGCAAGCGGACGGATGCGAATGTATGTCTTCAGTTGAATTGAGCTGCCTACACACGAGCTCGCGCTCGCGGAGGACGAGATGCAAAGATGCATGCGCGCGTGGTGGTGAGTATAGCGACTGCCGCCACTGACTGGACGGTCGAGCAAGCGCTCTCGTGAGGCGCAACGCCCGTGTCGACGGCAGGTGCTGCTGTGGATTCATTGCTTGGTCGTGTCGCGCTGTGCGTGAGCGAGTACAAGCCGCAGCACAACCCTGGGATGATGATGGCGATGATGAGCGCTGAGTTTCTGACGATCGACTTTGACCCGCAGAGTCTGCTCGTGGCGCCTGTGCACGACGGGAGCGCGAGCCCGCAGAGCAGCACGGGGAGCCCGACCGCTGCTGGTGCGAACTCGCCTACAACTGCTGCGAACGGAGCGACGACGTCGCCATCGAGTGCGCGTCGCGCGTCCGCGCCGTAGAGCAGTGCGCTCGTGAAGAAGCGGCCGTCGAAGGAGAAGCCGGCGGGGTACAACTCGAACAACAAGGAGCTCGTGTCTTCCTGGTTGTCGGGATCTTCAATCGACCAGTGTGATGGCTACATTTGCGTGGTCCACAAGTTCAATACCGGTTGTGGGTGATGTAAACCATATGATTGCACATGTCGCACTTTGCATACAAAACGCAAGTCTAGTTGGAAAGCCAAATATGTTTGCATTGTGACAGCGTTTCAGTATACTCGAAACGCGTCAGTGTGGCGCTCGTTCAGCACCAGCCAGCGATTTGCGTCGCACTTCCACATCACACGCACTCGCACATCAACATCAGCGGCAACAACTCGAAGCGCGACGACGACCATGGCGGTGCGTACATACACTGCCTCCATCGCCTCGCCACGCTGTCGTGCTGCTGCTCTAACGCCTGTGCCTCTCTCTCTCGCTGCACAAACGTACAGACCAGTGACGACGCGCGCCGCACCATCTTCCTCTCGGACGACGCCACTTACGACAAGAACCACTTCCTCATTCCGCACCACTACCGCGATGACGTCGAGTCGGTCTTGATCCCAACGGGGTTGATCCAAGACCGCGTCGAGAAGCTCGCGCAGGACATTCGGTACGACTACGAGGGCAAGACCGTGCACTTGCTCTGCGTGCTCAAGGGCGGCTCGGCGTTCTTCCACGACCTCGTCGAGAAGCTCCGGCTGTTCCACAAGTACAACAAGTGCGACTACGTGCCGTTCACGTTCGACTTTATCAAAGTCAAGAGCTACGACGGCACGAAGAGCACGGGGAACGTCCAGATCTCGGGCGCCGACTTGACCAAGTTCAAGGGCAAGGAGCTGCTGCTTGTCGAGGACATCATCGACACGGGCAAGACCATGGCCAAGCTCGTGCCGCTGCTGCAGCAGTACGAGCCGGCGTCCGTGAAGGTCGCGAGTCTCTTGGAGAAGCGCAACCCCGAGAGCTGCGGCTTCAAGGCCGACTACGCCGGCTTCTCGATCCCCGACAAGTTTGTCGTCGGCTACTGCCTCGACTACAACGAGATCTTCCGGGACCTCGACCACATCTGCGTCATTAGCGACCACGGCATTGCCAAGTACGCGTCGCACTCGTAGACGACGCAACGTGCGTGTGCGAGTGGATGGATCGATGGACAGATAGGCGACGACCGAGCGCGCGCGTGGCGACCACAGTAGACAACAGGAAGAGAGAGAAAGAGAACGAGCGTGGATAGCAAGCAGGACGTCCGAGTGACGAGTGGCGAGTGACGAGTGTTCGTGTGCGATAGCGAATGCAACGGACGAACGAGCCACTTGTGTGTGTATGCGCTGCGACTCAACCTGTCTGTCTCGTCTTGGTATCGACGACTGAGAGAGCCTCTGTTGGGCTCTGTTGCGTCTACTAGAGCAAGACAGAGCAATTTGTCAAGACCATCACTCGTGGCCCACTGCTACGACGACGATGTTGTCCGACAGTGTTGCTGCGACTCGGTCGGAAGACAGTCCGCGGCGCAGATCCGCGGCACTGGCGCGGCGTCGCGAGCGATGCAGACGCGCTCCTCGGTGCTGCACACAGTCGCAAGCAGCAGCAGCGCCGAGACGCTCGAGACGCTGCAGGCGCGCCAGTGGCTCGACGTGTCGCCACAGCCGAGCGCGTGTGACTCGAGAGCGCTGGAGTGCGGAACGGACCACGCGAGCAGCTGCTCGAACGAGAGCGTCGAGTCGAGCGTTGTTGGTGTTGCTGCTGCGACTGGACTCGCTGCGTCTCGGTGTCGAGTCGTGCTCGAGCGATGGGCGAGACGGATCACTTGCTCTCGCTCGGCTTCGAGCTGCTGCAGACGCTCGTGCTTGGACAATGCGTCGCTGTCGCTGCGGCGTGGCTGTAGCACTGGCGACGCTTCGATGGACACTCGCTGTTCTCCTTCCTGCGAGCGCAAGAACGAGTCCTTCGCGCTGCTTTGAAGTTCGTGCAGGTGCTGTGGGGGCTGGCTGAGTCGGCTGCTGTGCTGCTGATTGACCTGCTCAAGAGGCGACGGCTGCGTCACACTGATGATGCACTCGTACTCGTGTTCATGCGCACTGACAGCACTGACAACACTAGCAGCCGTGCGACTTCGGTTGTGATCCACGAGGTCGCCCATACGCCGCCGAATGGACTGGAGCTGCCGATACGGCCACTTGCGGATCTGGTTGCGCCGGCAGATGCGCTTGAGCGCTGCCTCACAGATCCCGAGACGCTCGGCCGCCTGGAGACATGACCCTGAGCACGACGAGCGGAAGCGAGCGAGCGACTCGGACATGCACGCACCGTCCGCAGCGGCAAGTGGTACAGCGGCTGCAGCTCGCTGATCTCAAAGTGCAGGCGTCGGCGCTTCTTGCCACCACTGCGTCGCGGTCGTCGAGGTGACGATGAAGCTTCGTGCACATGTGCGAGATGGCGCACACAGTCTGCTGCTGCGAGTGCGTCGTCGGAGTTGTCGTTGTCGTCACGACCATCATGACCATCATGAGTCTTGTTGCGGGTCCCGTCGTGTGCGTCGCGAGTGTGCTCGTCTCTGCTGTCGTGCGCTTCGTCCTTGTCTGCTTCGGTGTCACTCGCAAGGTCACGATGGCTGACGCAGTCGTCTGGTGTAGCCACTTGCAGTGGAGCGCTGTGTGCATGGAGCGACGTCAGCGTCATGCTTCTGACGTGACTCCTCCGCTGCTCTTGCTTCCGAGCCCTTGTGCGCGTGCGCGTGCGTGTGCAGGAGCGAGCAGATTCGCAAGTGTGTGCTGGGGTGCGTGCACAGACCACTGACGGACCAAGCGTGAGAGAGACCGACAGTCCGTCAACAAGCACATAGACACAGTCAGACAGACATAAGCAGAGATCGAGCGCCTTGGATACCTCGAGCCGCAGAGGCAGACGACCGTGTTGCCTGTGTGTCTGTGTGTCTGTGTGTTGCACGTAAAGGACGCACAGCAGTTCGCACCTGCGCGCATTCAACAAGCAACGCGAGCGAGTAGCGCAGTCGCTCCGATGATGACGACAGCAGCAGCAGCAGCAGCAGTAGCAGTACAAGACAGCAACGCGAAGAGAAGAAGTGCACACTGACGCACAAGCGCTAGAGCGCACTGCCGCCAGCCATGGCTGTGCACCACCGCAGTGCAGCTGCTACGTCGGACACGGACGCCCTCGAGCAGCACACACGACGCGCAGAGTGAACGTCGTCAGCGCGTTGAAGTGAAACTGTCCTCTTGTGCGAGACAGACAACCAAACTGACGGACAGAGAGGCAGCTGGACGATCGAAGGAGTGCCACTTTCGCGTCTCTCGTGCTCTCTCTTGACTACACACTCGGACGCTCGAGCAGACTGACACTCGAGTACGTGAGCTGCAAGACTCGAGACGCCGTGGCATGAAGAGTAGCTCGGTTCCTCACGTCGTCAGCAGAGCAAACGAGTGAACGACAGTAGAGGCGATTGACACAAGAGTGAGAGAAAGCAGCAAAGCAACAGACAAGTGAACGCAATCGCTCGTGCATCCATTCACTCCACGTCACTCGTGCACTCGCCCTCTCGCTCCTCTGCGTCTACTTGGTCGCCATCACGCGCTTGATCACGCGGACCCACGAGTCGTACCGCGCTTCGGTCACGACTTGCAGCAGTATCCTGCATCGCCAGTCACACACAGAGACACACAGGCGTTAGTCGACGCACTCCCACATTCATAGAGCGCCATGTGTATCACGAGACGCACCGGAGCTGCCGCAGCTTGTTCGTCGCAACAAAGACGTCGTGCAGGCGCTGCGCCACGATTGCCTCTTCCTGCTCGTTCTCGATTGCAATCTCGCGCGCACGCGTCGGCGGGAGCTTCGCCTGGAGCTCTTCGACGCTCGCGACCACGCGCTCGTACTCGCCGTGGACAAAGTCTGTCCAGACAAACTGCGCCAAGTGCGTGTCGATCGAGCTCACTGCGACGTCACTCGAGCCGTCAGTCTCGTCCGGTCGGTGCTCCCAGTCGCGCGCCACGCGCACAACGTGCTGCGCCAAGTTCCACTCGTCGTGCTCAATGCACTGCGTCAAGAGGTCTGCCGCGACGGCTTTGCGCACTGCAGGCGGCGCAGACGGCGACGACTCTTCGAGCACAAGCAAGAAGTTTGCTGCCGTGCGGAGCTCTGAGCGCGCGCGGCAGATCGCCAAGAGCTCGAGCGCGTCGCCTGCTGCTGGGAACAGGATCTTGAGGCGCGACGGCTCGCTCTTGCGCGCAACGTGCGCAACAATCTCGCAGTACTCGTCGAGGTCGCCTGCGGTTGAATCAGTTACCATACCGGTTTTGTTGCCGGTCGTATCGATGCCGATACTTTCAGTTGTACCGGTAGCCAACGACAACTGACGCTGCACAACAGCGCGTGCTGGCTGCAGGAGCTTGAGCGCCGCGGCGAACGTCTCGGCCGAGCACTCGCCGCTGAAGCAGGCTTCGAGCATGGCGTGGAGAAAGAGCTCTTGCGTCGGCGTCGAGAGCGCGTAGTGCTGGCGAATCGCTGTGAGCACGTGCGTGGCCCACGTCACTTGGTGGTTCGTCACGAGGTAGCAGAGGAGCGTGTGGAAGAACGGCTGGACGCGCGTGAAGACGTCGTAGCTCGGGAGGAAGACGCCGGATGGGACGTACACGTCCTGCGAAATACCGACGAGCAGCCCAAACGCCTGCTGGACGCCGAGGACCTGGACGTCCGAGTCGAACCGGAGCATCCGGTCTTTCGCAGACGCGTCGTCGACGCTCGTGAGGCACCCGCGGAGGTTCCGAACGCCATCCGGACGACTGCCCGCGCTGCGCGGACTCGATGGGCGGAACTGCTCGAGCGCAATGCCGTACTCGGACACGACGTGGTCGTAGAGCTCGGCAGTCGCTGGCGCCGAGCCAAACTCGAGCTCAAACGTCTTTGCGCGCAGTGGGTCGTGGCACGCGACGAACGTCTCGAGCGCAAACGCGTCGTGGTCAAACGCGAGTGTGTGCGTCGTGTAGACGCCGTCGAGGAGCGGGAGCCAGAGGCGCATGCCGTCCGGACCGTAGAGTCCGTACATGAGGCGGCATGGCGCGGGCCAATGCGGCGCGACGTCCGACGACACAAACAGCCGCGTCATGGTCGAGATGTTGCTGCAGAGCACGCGCTGGGACCGCCGCTCGGGGTCCCACACGACGACGTCGCCGCTGTCGTCGAGGAACGCAAAGCGCGGGAGCACGTCGTCTGGCGCGTACTGCTCCGGGACTTCGCCGCCAGCAATGAGACTAAAGAGACCAGAGAACCAGCCACTGCTGCTGCTCTCGGCCGGTGCGTCTTGAACCACGTGCGCCGCGCGGACCTTTGCGTCCTGAATGTGCGTGAAGCGCGGGATGACGGTCACGTCCTGAACGCGGCGGCTCGCGTGGCTCCGGAGCTGCAGCGCGTGCGTCTCAGCCACGCGCTGCGGGAGCTTCACGCGGCGTCGCAAGTCCAAGCGCACGGCCAAGTCGCGCTGCTTCACGCTCCCAGTCACGTCGAGCCCAAAGCTCCAGAGCTCGCGCATCGAGAGGCAAAAGACGTGGCTCGCGTCCGTGCTCAGCTCCAGCGCGTACAGACAGTCGCCCGAGTACTGCACGGTCTTGCCCGTTCGCGCGCCAGCAGCAGACGTCGTTGCGTCGCCAACGACGTCTTCCGAGTGCGTCGTCGCGAACGCCGCGCGTGCCAAGATCGAGTCTTCGTCCAAGTGGTTGCGCGGATACGCCTGCACGTGCATGAGCTTGTGGTCCTCGAGCACGCGCGTGAACGTCACGACCACGACGTCGTCGTGGACCCAGAGCAGCGCGTGGACGAGCAGGTCCTGCTCGTCGTTCACGTTCCCAAACATGCGCCACTTGCCCGTGACGAGGTTGAGCAGACAGAAGCCGCGCTGGCCAGCGACAGCGATCTGCTGGCCGCTCGGACTTACTGCTACGAGTCGCAGCGGCGCGCACTTGGTCTCGTACTCGGCTGGCACAGCGTACGTCGCGCACGACGTGAGCGCGCACGGGTCGTCGAGCGACGGTGACGCCACGACGCGCACGCGCGCGCGCTCCAGGAGCACGAGGTGCGACGCTGCGCCGCCCGAGAGCCGCACGCTCTGCGCAAAGTCAAACTCGACGAGGCTCAAGGCGCTCGGGCGGCGCATCGAGGCGACCGTGTGGCGATCGCGCGTACCACCGCGCGGCGACGCTGGCGGCGACCGCATGCCTGGAGGCTGCTGCGCCAGCACTGCGTTCGCGTGTGCAACGACTGCGTCGAGCGTCGTGAGCGGGTCCCAGACCCGCGCGAGTGCGAGCAAGAGCTTCACGTACCGGTGCTGCGCCGCTGCGTGCGCCGTCCCGCGCATCGCGTCCCAGCCGTCGAACTTTGCACGCTGCTCGAACGCCAACAGCGGCGGCCGCGCGTCAACGTCGCAGTCGCCGTGGAGCACTTGCATGCGCAGTGCGTACTCGCGGACGCTCAGGTCTTCGTCGTCGAGGAGGTCCATGCCTTGCGCAGTCAGGAACGGCGCAGACGTCAGCGCTTGGACCGCGAGCGGCACGAACCGATCAAAGTCGACGCGAATGAACGTGAGCGTCACGCGCGCGTGCGCTGGGAGGCGCTTGATCGCTGCGATGACAGCTTCAAATGGCGCATTGAGCATGTCGAGGCGGTCGTGGATCCCAACGAGCAGGTCACCAGCGCGGATCTGCCCAGACGCCTCTGCTGGTCCAACGCCGCCGTCGCGCGCGCGGCGCGTGAAGCTGTTCTCGCTGCGGACCCACGCACCGCAGCGTCCTGGAGCGCCAGCGAGCGAAAGACACAGGCCGTCGTCTTGCTTCAAGAGCTCGACCGAGACGACCGAGACAACGTCGTCGAGCGCAATTGACTCGACCGTGTTCGTCGCGTCGCGATCGTCCGTCGACGGCTGACGCGACCGCGGCGACGCTGGCGGCGACACGAGCTGCGTGAACGCCTCGCCGCGCGGCACGACGAGCAGCGACGCACTCTCGCGCGTCCATGCGAGCGCCAGGACGCCGTCAGCACACGCTTCTTTCGACGCCATGAGCGCTGCGTCTGGACCGGCCGCAGGTGTCTCGGGTCGCGGCTGCTGGTGCTGCGGGAGACTCGACATGAGGCGGCAGCCGTCGAGCGAGAAGAGCGAGAAGCCTCGGAGCGCGTACCCGACTGCAATCGTCCGGGCGTCGAGCGACCACGCGATCGCAGTGACGCTGCCGACGTCGTCAGTAGTGTAGCCCCACGGCGCTAAGCTCAGCTCTCGGATCGGCTCGAGCGTGAGCGCAGTTGTCGGCGCTGCAGGCGCTGCCGCGTCAGGCGCCGATCCGACTACCACTGGCGCGACAGTCGTGCGCATCGCGAGGCGGAAGAGCGAGATGCCGCCGTCAGACCAGCCGAGTGCGAGGCGCGCGCCGTTCGGACTCAGCGCGATGCTCGTGCAGCGGCTCGCAGCTGCGTCCGCTGCGGCGGCGGCAGCGTCACGCTCCGTGTTGACGAGCGAGAGGAGCTGGTCAATGCGCTTCGTCGCGGGCGTCAAGAGCATGATGAAGCACTTGCCGCCGTCAAAGCACGCGACGAGGTAGAGTGTCGAGACACCGTCAGTCACAGTCTCGCGCGTCCCGCACGCGAGCGCATAGCACGTCGGTGGCTCGAGGTCGTCGTCGTCATTGTCGTCGTCCGCGCGACTCGCGTGGAGGTGCGGGAGCACGTCGATCTTCCACATCTTCGTGCGCTGCGGCTCGCCAAACCAGCCGCTCGCGTCGTCCTCTGGCGCAACGTCGACGACGCAGATGAGGCCGCTCGCCATGCCGACAAAGAGGTACTTGGTCCCTGGCACAGCCGTGAGCGCACTCGCAGTGTCGTCGACGTCGCGCGGCGTGTTGCCCTGGTTCAGCGGGTACTCGTCCACGAACGCGCCTTGGAGCGTCGCTCCGAGCGAGCCAGTGGACGGTGACGCCGCGCGCGCGCCAGTGCTTGCGCCAGGTGCGGGCGTGTCGAGACCACCAGCGAGGACCGCGGCCTCGACGTCTGCGAGACCAGGGAACGCGTAGAACTCGACACACTGCGAGCCGCGCTCGACGACTGCGAGCTTGTTGTCGATCGTCCAGACTGCAAAGATCTGACGGAGGTCATCTGCGTTGCTGCTGCTGCTGTCCGTGAAGCCGCTGGCGTCGCTGTCGGATGCACTCACAGCGCTCTGCGCGAGCTGCGCGGCGTCGACGTGGCTCCCAGTGCGCGGGACGCTCGTGAGGTGGCGCTTGCGGTACTGCGGGTGCGCCAAGTGCACGTTCGCGGACCAGAGCGCGACGCTCCGAGACGTCACGCGCGCAAACACGCGCAAGTGCGGGTGCATCGCGATCGCGACGTCTTCAAAGCGCTCGCGCTGCAGCGGCGGCGCTGTCGACAGTGACGCGGCATACGTGCGCGGTGGGCCAGTGCAAAAGTACATGCTGCGCGATCGCGCTCGGGCGAGCAAGAGGCGATGGAGAGCTAGCGGTCGTCGTCGTCGAGCGCGCGAGACGCGAGAGTGCGCTTCAGAGCTGCTGCTCGGTTCTTCCCCCTTCCGACTGACCCACACCTCGTTGACGTGGCACGATCTGCTGAAAATCACTGCTAGTGACAAAATTAAAGGAAAACGGTACTGACAGCTACCCTGATTTTTAGCACTATCACGAATCGCTATTGTGCATCGTGATACAAATTCGAATACAAATAGCGCTCACGGCACAGCCCACCAGAACAACAACAGCTCCAGACGCTCGCCGACGATCCTCATCATCAACATGCTGCGCCGCTCGCTGCTCGCTGTGCGCCACCGCATCCCGTCGTCGTCGTCGACACCAACGGCGTCTGCTGCTCGCTTCTCGTCGCTTGACAACGGCAGCGACGCCGAAAACGCGATGCACGCGGCGCTTGCGCAGCGCCTCGACGCTGTGCACGTCAAAGTCACGGACGTCTCGGGCGGCTGCGGCTCGATGTTTGACATCGAGGTGGCGTCGCCACAGTTTGTCGGTCAAACACGTGTGAAGCAGCACCGAATGGTGAACGAGGTGCGTCGATCGATCGATGAGCTTATGCTTATATGAAGCGCTGGCGATGCGGGTGCACAGACGAGCGCGCAGCTCACGAGCGTACGCATTTGTGGCTGTGTGCATCAGGTCCTCAAAGAAGAGATCAAGGGCATGCACGGCCTCACGATCCGCACGATGACGCCCGAGCAGTTTGCCAACAAGCCATAGACACGTGCAGACGACAGCGCAGCGCAGCTTGTGTATGTGCAACTATTCTGCTTCCCACGCACACGCCCATGTATTGTGACTGTGCTCGCTTGTGCCTCTCGCTCTACACACCCTGTGGCCATCACGACTGCTGTACCAATGCGCTCGCACGTGTGCGTTCGTTCACTCGTTTGCTCTGCTGACGACGTGAGGAACCGAGCTACTCTTCATGCCACGGCGTCTCGAGTCTTGCAGCTCACGTACTCGAGTGTCAGTCTGCTCGAGCGTCCGAGTGTGTAGTCAAGAGAGAGCACGAGAGACGCGAAAGTGGCACTCCTTCGATCGTCCAGCTGCCTCTCTGTCCGTCAGTTTGGTTGTCTGTCTCGCACAAGAGGACAGTTTCACTTCAACGCGCTGACGACGTTCACTCTGCGCGTCGTGTGTGCTGCTCGAGGGCGTCCGTGTCCGACGTAGCAGCTGCACTGCGGTGGTGCACAGCCATGGCTGGCGGCAGTGCGCTCTAGCGCTTGTGCGTCAGTGTGCACTTCTTCTCTTCGCGTTGCTGTCTTGTACTGCTACTGCTGCTGCTGCTGCTGCTGTCGTCATCATCGGAGCGACTGCGCTACTCGCTCGCGTTGCTTGTTGAATGCGCGCAGGTGCGAACTGCTGTGCGTCCTTTACGTGCAACACACAGACACACAGACACACAGGCAACACGGTCGTCTGCCTCTGCGGCTCGAGGTATCCAAGGCGCTCGATCTCTGCTTATGTCTGTCTGACTGTGTCTATGTGCTTGTTGACGGACTGTCGGTCTCTCTCACGCTTGGTCCGTCAGTGGTCTGTGCACGCACCCCAGCACACACTTGCGAATCTGCTCGCTCCTGCACACGCACGCGCACGCGCACAAGGGCTCGGAAGCAAGAGCAGCGGAGGAGTCACGTCAGAAGCATGACGCTGACGTCGCTCCATGCACACAGCGCTCCACTGCAAGTGGCTACACCAGACGACTGCGTCAGCCATCGTGACCTTGCGAGTGACACCGAAGCAGACAAGGACGAAGCGCACGACAGCAGAGACGAGCACACTCGCGACGCACACGACGGGACCCGCAACAAGACTCATGATGGTCATGATGGTCGTGACGACAACGACAACTCCGACGACGCACTCGCAGCAGCAGACTGTGTGCGCCATCTCGCACATGTGCACGAAGCTTCATCGTCACCTCGACGACCGCGACGCAGTGGTGGCAAGAAGCGCCGACGCCTGCACTTTGAGATCAGCGAGCTGCAGCCGCTGTACCACTTGCCGCTGCGGACGGTGCGTGCATGTCCGAGTCGCTCGCTCGCTTCCGCTCGTCGTGCTCAGGGTCATGTCTCCAGGCGGCCGAGCGTCTCGGGATCTGTGAGGCAGCGCTCAAGCGCATCTGCCGGCGCAACCAGATCCGCAAGTGGCCGTATCGGCAGCTCCAGTCCATTCGGCGGCGTATGGGCGACCTCGTGGATCACAACCGAAGTCGCACGGCTGCTAGTGTTGTCAGTGCTGTCAGTGCGCATGAACACGAGTACGAGTGCATCATCAGTGTGACGCAGCCGTCGCCTCTTGAGCAGGTCAATCAGCAGCACAGCAGCCGACTCAGCCAGCCCCCACAGCACCTGCACGAACTTCAAAGCAGCGCGAAGGACTCGTTCTTGCGCTCGCAGGAAGGAGAACAGCGAGTGTCCATCGAAGCGTCGCCAGTGCTACAGCCACGCCGCAGCGACAGCGACGCATTGTCCAAGCACGAGCGTCTGCAGCAGCTCGAAGCCGAGCGAGAGCAAGTGATCCGTCTCGCCCATCGCTCGAGCACGACTCGACACCGAGACGCAGCGAGTCCAGTCGCAGCAGCAACACCAACAACGCTCGACTCGACGCTCTCGTTCGAGCAGCTGCTCGCGTGGTCCGTTCCGCACTCCAGCGCTCTCGAGTCACACGCGCTCGGCTGTGGCGACACGTCGAGCCACTGGCGCGCCTGCAGCGTCTCGAGCGTCTCGGCGCTGCTGCTGCTTGCGACTGTGTGCAGCACCGAGGAGCGCGTCTGCATCGCTCGCGACGCCGCGCCAGTGCCGCGGATCTGCGCCGCGGACTGTCTTCCGACCGAGTCGCAGCAACACTGTCGGACAACATCGTCGTCGTAGCAGTGGGCCACGAGTGATGGTCTTGACAAATTGCTCTGTCTTGCTCTAGTAGACGCAACAGAGCCCAACAGAGGCTCTCTCAGTCGTCGATACCAAGACGAGACAGACAGGTTGAGTCGCAGCGCATACACACACAAGTGGCTCGTTCGTCCGTTGCATTCGCTATCGCACACGAACACTCGTCACTCGCCACTCGTCACTCGGACGTCCTGCTTGCTATCCACGCTCGTTCTCTTTCTCTCTCTTCCTGTTGTCTACTGTGGTCGCCGCGCGCGCGCTCGGTCGTCGCCTATCTGTCCATCGATCCATCCACTCGCACACGCACGTTGCGTCGTCTACGAGTGCGACGCGTACTTGGCAATGCCGTGGTCGCTAATGACGCAGATGTGGTCGAGGTCCCGGAAGATCTCGTTGTAGTCGAGGCAGTAGCCGACGACAAACTTGTCGGGGATCGAGAAGCCGGCGTAGTCGGCCTTGAAGCCGCAGCTCTCGGGGTTGCGCTTCTCCAAGAGACTCGCGACCTTCACGGACGCCGGCTCGTACTGCTGCAGCAGCGGCACGAGCTTGGCCATGGTCTTGCCCGTGTCGATGATGTCCTCGACAAGCAGCAGCTCCTTGCCCTTGAACTTGGTCAAGTCGGCGCCCGAGATCTGGACGTTCCCCGTGCTCTTCGTGCCGTCGTAGCTCTTGACTTTGATAAAGTCGAACGTGAACGGCACGTAGTCGCACTTGTTGTACTTGTGGAACAGCCGGAGCTTCTCGACGAGGTCGTGGAAGAACGCCGAGCCGCCCTTGAGCACGCAGAGCAAGTGCACGGTCTTGCCCTCGTAGTCGTACCGAATGTCCTGCGCGAGCTTCTCGAGGATTGATTGAGAAAGGAGTCTAGCGTGAGCGTTGCTACGCAACGCTCACGCTAGACTCCTTTCTCAGTGATTCCTTCACTAGGGCTTCAACCTTGCTCTTAGCTTTTGACATGTAATATGGGCTCCACGTAAATATGAGCTATACACTCTTGGAGATTGCTATTCCTCTTTTAGAGTTATTGTTGACTAGCCGAGCGCCGCCCGCTGCGCGGGCGGTTAGTTTGGTTCTGTTGGAGTGGTGTTTTGCTATAACGGGTTTAATCTGTCCCTGTTGTGTATGTTTCGAATCAATGTAAAGTTTAGGAAGTAAAGACAGATCTTTTTCTTGTTCCACATGCAGTTTGTTTTATTTCTTTTTCTTCTTATATGGTTTTTCTGGAGTTTTGTTGTGTTGTTTGTGTCCCTATCCTACGTTTGTTGCTGTCTCATGCATTCCTATCTGTTTATTTGTTTTGTTTCTGTGCCTACTTGGTGTCTTTCCTATCTTTTTCTTTTGGTTTTGATCTGTGTCCTACTTGTGTGTTGTCTTCATATACAGTCTTGTTGAGCTCTTCAGTTGAAGATCTCGCGATACACGACGTTCTTCGTGTATACACCTTCGTCGTCTTCTTTCTCTGGGTCAACAACGACGATCTTGATGTTGTTGCGCGATGTCACTCTCGAAAGAGCGACGTAGAGCTGGCCGTGGGCAAACACTGGTCGAGGCAAGTACAGTCCCAAGTGGTGCAGCGATTGGCCTTGCGCCTTGTTGATCGTCATCGCGAACGCTGGGATGATTGGGAACTGCTTGCGTCGAACTTGGAACAAGAGCTCCTTCTCCTTGCTGATCAGGATGATCCGTGGGATGAAGACCACGTCGCCTTTACGCGGTCCTGTCATGATCGTCGCCTTGATACAGTTGTCGCGCAGCTCCACAACTCGAAGACGTGTGCCGTTGCACAGACCCAAGTTGCTGTTCAGGTTGCGCACCATCATGATCGGAGCGCCAATCTTGAGCGTGATCTTGTGCGGCGGGATCCCGGAGAAGTTGAGCGAGTTCAGGAACTCCGTCTCGTACAAACCGGCTGTCAACTCGTTCTCGTCGTTGATCGAGTCAACAGACAGGTACTCGCGCGCGTCGCCAGTCAGTCGCTTGGCCACTGCATCGTTGATCCGGTGCACGTCTCGGTTCGTCGGACAAAGGATCACTCGCTCCGCAAAGTACTCGTCGTTCGCCATCTGCTCGTTGACGTCGAGGAACAGGTGGTCGATGAGGTTGCTCAAGTCGTTCTGCACGCGTGAAGGCTGTTCTTCTCCATCGTCGTCTTCGTCTTCTGGCTCCGGTTCTGGCTGCTGTGCCGGTTTGTTGAACACCAAGTCTCTCGGCAACTTTGATGTAGTCGGATCCGAGCTCAGGATCGCGCTCATGTCGACCTTCACCAACTTGAAGCAAGTAGTTGGAGAACGCTGCGATGTCGAAGTCCTCTGCGTCGTTCGGAGCCGTGCGTACGCGCATGTTCTCGGTCAGTCTCAACGTCTGGAACTTCGACCAAAGCTCCGATCGCTTCAAGCTTGCGTCGATCGATTCAAAGCGACCGCCTGGCTTGACAACTGGCAGGATCTGACGGAAGTCGCCAGACAGCACGACAACTTTGCCGCCGAACGCGTCGTTGCAGCTGTGGATGTCTTGCAACATCCTGTCAACAGCTTCAAACGCGAACCGGTTCGTCATCGGTGCTTCGTCCCAGATGATCAACTTTGCGCGCTTGAGCAGTCGTGCGATCTTCGACTGCTTCGAAATCTCGCATGTGCTATCCTTGGTCAGTTCGAGCGGGATCTTGAACGTCGAGTGTGCTGTCCGACCGCCGGTAAGCAGCAGCGCTGCGATGCCACTTGACGCAACCGCCAACGCGATCTTGTTCTCGATGCGCACTGTCGCTAGGATCTGCTCGAGCAAGAACGACTTGCCAGTGCCACCTGGACCGTCGAGGAAGAACAGCTTCTGCTCTGGAGCGTTGCTGGTCACTGCGTTAACGACTTGATCGAAGACAAACTGCTGATCGCGATTCATCGGGCTGTCGACAGTGCGCGCGAGAATGCTTTCGAGCAACTCTCTTGGGTACGCGTTCCTCTCTTCGTCTTCCAGCTCGGCACTTGCGAGACGCTCATGTAACTCGACGCTGAACTGACTCAGCTGCGGCATGTCGGCGAACTTGGACAGATCTTGACCGTTTGCTTGAAGCAACTTGTCGATGCTGACCAAAGTCTTGAGCTGAACAAACTCGTCGTCTGCGTCGACGTTGTGCTGACGCTGGTAGTCCTTGGACAGGTCGTCACGGAATGCCGTCCACAACGCTTCGACATCACTTGGTTGCGAGTACGCCAAGATCGTTGCAAACAGCACGCGCAGTTGGTACGGCATCTGGAACGTCGCTGCTTCAGACATGCACAGGTGCCACTCGTTGTCGTCTTCGAGGAACCCTGCTGCCTTTGCTGCTGCCTTGAACGTCGCGTGCTCGACCCCTTCCACGGTGCGCAAGTCTTCGTACGATGTCGGTCCCTTGATGTGGCTGAGCAAAAGCCGCAAGTAGAACCGTTCTTCCTGGTGCGGTGAGCAGTGCACCATGCGTCCAATCGATGCGACGCGAACCTTGTACCGAATCCAGCGCTTGTTCTTCTGGTCCCATCGGTACTTCTTCGGAATGTCTTGGTACAACATCGTTCCTGCGAGGTCGGGCTCTTCAGCACTGATCTGGAAGAACGCTATCAACTGGCTCCTCTCCCCCGCTGCGATACGCGCTTGGATGTCACTCGTCGTGTCAAATGTGATCGAGCTCTCACCAGGTAGGTGCACTGGCAAGTACACGACCGAATGCAACTTTGCTTGCGTCGGGAAGTCAAACAGTCGCTGACACGCTTCGACCGGAGAGATGTACCGCGCTTGGAGGTACCGCTCGACTTCGTTCGGGTTGCGCGCGCGTTGACGGTCCGTAAGTGACATCGACGTCTTGTCTGCACCCTTGTACACGTACTTGTAGACGTACTTGACCGCCTTGATCGAAGAGCAGACCTCGATGTTCATGTGGCAGTTGTACTTCTGCGTCAAGTACGGGTTGTACGGAACAACGAACTGGTTGAGCGTCGCGTTATCCCAGTTCTTGCCGTTGTGCTTCAAACGTCCTGCCGGTCGCTCGCGACGCATGTACACTGGGTACCCGTCGTTTCCAACGCTCGTCACCGAAGCGAACGCCTTCGGGAACTTCTTGCTGCACTTGCCGTCCTTCATGCACGGTGAGTTGGCGTTCGCGGTACCGCACAGTCCGTGCATCATGCATGTGATCACTGTCTCGTACAGGAGCGGGTTCTTGTCTGGATCTGGAAGTTCGGCGGACACCAACTTGTTGATGCGAGCGACCGAACGTGGCTTGTCGTCGTCGTGCAGGATCATCAAAATGTGCGCGTGTGGAAGACCGCGCTTCTGGAACTCGATCACGTAAATGCGCGCGACTTGAACTCCGAGTGCGCCTTCATCCAAGTCTTTCAGGAGTGCTTGAAGCTTCTGTTGCCACACGCGACTGACGACGTCTGGACGATCCGTTGCAGTCTGTCCTGGCAGGAGATTGTCCGTGATCTCCGGCCACTTCGGGTTGCACGTCATGGTGACGAACAAATCCGGCTTCCCGAACTCGCGCACGATCGCCATCGAGTCTTGGAACTGCTGGTACATGTACCGAGGACTTCCTGTGAAGCTCGCAGGAAGAATGACGCGCTTGCCGATGTTCTGCGCGACTGCAGACGCTTCGACATCGATGCGCTGCTCTCCAAGCTCTGGAATGTTGTACACGTTCACGTTCTCGTTCATCAACGCGTCACGCACTCCTGCGAACGTCTCGCGTCTGTACTTCTTCTGCAAGTCGTCGCTCTGGATGTACCGAAGCCGTTCTTGCTCGCACTTGGCCCACTGATCGACGACGTACTGTTGGAAGAGGCGACAACCGCGGTGGAGTAAACCTGGATCGTCGTGACGCTCATGCAGTCGGTACGAAACGAACTCGCGAAGAGACATCGTTGACTTGCCTCGAACCGTCACGCCTTCGACGTACGGAGTCGTAAACGTCCAACCGAGCTCGCCGTACGGGAACAGAAGCGGGTACTGCAACGGATCGTACTCTTGGTGCGTCTCCCACAGCCGAAACAGTCTTCCGTTGCTGTGTGTACGAAGAAGAAGGTCGCGGTGTTGTGCACCGTTTCCATCTTCGACCATCACTGCTGCGACCTCGGACGCGGTCGGAACGTTGTGCGTACGCGGATCGTCGGTAGGTAGCGCGTGCAACCGAAGATGCATGTTGACGTCGGGGATCTGGATCGCTTCTTCATCATCTTCGCCCTTTTCTTCTTCGTCTCGCTCAAGTTGCCGTTGAGCAAGTGCTCGCTCGCGAGCAGCAAGTCGCTCTTGTCGTATGATCTGCCCGGCGTTCAAAAACTTGCGCGCAAACGGGTTGTGGTCTTCCATCACGCTTTCGATTGTTGTCAACGTTGCTGGATCAAGCCCGTCGGTCATTCGCATGCGGTGTTGCACACGAACGTCCATGTCTGGATCGGCGATGTAGATCTGCGCGAAGAGCGGCCTTCCACCCGGTGGAGGAAGCAAAGATCCCAAAAGGTGACACAGAGCGCCTTGAACACGGAACGTGTAGATGCCGTTCGTGCCTGCGACGTCTTCGTCGACGCTCAACCTCTTTGTTTCGGATGCCCCGAGTGACGTGAACGCGAAGACATTGTTGTATACTCGGATGTTGTTCTTGAACTCGCGCATGTCGAACAGTCGACGAAGAGCAACTGGAGGTTTGCGAAATGGCGGCAAGTTAACCCTTCCACTGAGGCAGCACTTGTTCACCGTCTCGCCTTCGAGCTTCCACGCGTTGCAGGTCGGACAGACATCGCGCTTCATCTTGACAACGTGTCGTCCGTCAACAACGTTTGCGCCAGTCACCAGTTCTGACGTGAAGTCGCTGTGGTGCGTTAACGCTTTGCCGTGCTGTCTGGTCCGGCTTCGGAAGTGAACGCGGTCGAGATTATCTCCACGCCGATCTTCTGTCTCCCGTCGCAGTACTTGTTGCTGGCGCCTGTGCTCCCGGTGCGCAGCGAGTTCGTCCTCGTCCATCGCTCCACGACGATCATGTTCGCGCGCTCTTTGTGATGCTTGAACACTTAGACGCTCGTCCTCCGTCATGCCGTCGCGTCGCACTTGCTGACGCAAGCGATTGTCTTCGCGCTCTTGATCTCGCTCCGATGTCGACAGTCTTGTACGTTGAGCTTGCTTTCGTCGTCGTTCGTTTTCGCGAAATTGATCGCCGTTGAGCTCGCGCAACCGTGCTCGATATGCAGCTTGGCGCATGCGGTTTGCTTCTCGCCTTGCTTCAATCGAACGGTCTTCAGCGGGTAGATCTATAGCTTCCGACACGACTGGTGCGGCAGGCGTTACGTTTCCTTGACCCGTTGCGTCATTGACTTGATCGGTTGAATTTGGGGCAGGTCGCGCTTCGCTCGCTATAATACAATAGTAGCAATACAATCAAGTTAGTCAATTTGATATTTGATTCAATCCACGTAATTATGGAGTATATACGTACCTTGCTGCTCTGTCATTCGCTTCAAAAATTGCGATCTTGCGGATCGTAGTGCCTGCTGACGCTTTTTCCGGGCGGCCGGAGTTTCGTCAGGAGGCTCTCGATACGCATCTTCGACCTCTTGGAGGGTCTCGAACTTTTTTCGTTTAGGTGGCATGACTAACAAACGGAAAACAGATACATTGAGAGCAATAATACACACAAAGTACGCGTTTGACCATCAATTATGGTGAAATCTAAGTGCGGAAGCAAATATTTAGACTCATAATTACACAAAATATCGAAATATGCAGTGTGCATACAAATTAAACAAAATTCGAAGCACTCAGAATCATGCCGCAATGTGTTTGTGTGTTGTTAGTCCAAACGTACCTTGAAAACGTACCTTATAGGGTCTTGCGGTCTAAAAGTGAGAAATTGATAGTTAAATACACTTGCATACACACTTGCGTGCGCGCACAGGCATACAAACTATCAATAACCCACAATTAGACCGTGGGTCTTGAATTTAAAGTCTTGGCTAACATGCAACATGCAAGCTAATAGGGCCACCCCCCTATACTCCACGGTTGGCGTTCGTCTTCTCAATCAAGCGATCACTTTCCGACCGACTCTGGTACACTGTACCGTCGACATCGGCCGTACTCATTGTCAGAGGGCTCGTCGCAAATTCCGACTACAGGCGCCGTGCTAGTATAGTGTTGGACGGCGGCGGGTGCCGGCTGCAACCTTTTTTATCCGTATTTTGTAGACTGAGATAACACTCTGTACGGATATAAGTGAGAAATGTCCGTACAAAATGCGTTACTCAGATACGGAAGGTAACGGCTCCTGCTGTGCTGCTGTCAAGGGTGTACTCTGGCACTCTGGGCAGCAATGTGTCTGCCTCGCGCTGTGTGGGCGTGGCGTGCTGGCGTTCCACTACAGCAGACACATGCTCCCATGCAAAATGTTCCCACTCACTTTGCATGGCTCATACATATCCCTTTAGGCCCACAACAATCGCCTCGGCGCCCTGGTGGTACCAGTTATCCGCACCAGGAGGAACTCCCGAAACCGTTATATTACGCCTTAGCAACATATAAGCACATGCACATATGCAGAATACACGTATGCATACACACACAAACGCACTGCGGCAGACGCACACACATGCACATGCAGTCGCGACGCGCACCCGTGCTCGCTCTCGCTTCCGCTCGGTCGACGCTCGTTTGCATTGTGAGCGTGTTTGAAAAGCGAGCGCGTGAATGCGTGTGTGTCCCGAAAACATAAAAATGTGTCGCACGGAACGTTCCCGATTTTTCCAGAAAACACACTATCTATTCTGACAATGTGTCCACGGGACAATCCCGAAAATATACCAAAAATCGACTAACTTCAGTTTCGCAAACAAATTTCGAAGCATGTCACACAAAACAACCGCCACACATCTGATCTCAACTCACCAAAAGCGTGACACCTAACTGCGCGGTTCCGAACACGGACACACGCAGCCTCAAAAAGCTAGCTTAGTTAAAGGTAAGACTAGCCGAGCGCCGCCCGCTGCGCGGGCGGGAAAATAATGTTTAGTTGGAGTTATTTGTTCAGTGTTAATTGTTGTTGACGCCTCAGCACCACCGCGCAAAACCTCAGTCGCACCATGCAGAGCGGTGCTGCCGACCTACGCTTCGCTGCGGTGGCAAGCCCCGAGCTGCATGGCACTGCTTCGGTCCGCGCGAGGTGCTGTCGGCTGAACCCGGGACACTTCCGAATATGTCCCGAACAACCTATACGTATAACGACAATTTCCCCTCGGGACAGTCCCGAATATATCCCAAAATTCGACTGGCCTGGTTTTCGCAAACAAATTTCGATGCATGTCACACAAAATAACAGCCACAAATCTGATCTCAACTCACCAAAAGCGTGACACCTAACTGCGCGGTTCCGAACACGGACACACGCAGCCTCAAAAAGCTAGCTTAGTTAAAGGTAAGATTTCAAAAGAAATGGAACCTTAGATCAAGACCTACGTGCTAACTAGTATTCATAACTATGATAATGTAGTGATGAAAATGAGGGATTGACTCGGTCCTATAAATTTGAAAATTTCGTCGTATGATGTACTTTGAAAATGTATTTATCACACCAATCAAGTTGGTTTTATGTAAAAATATATCTTACCGCAAAACATGTGTCGTGTCCGACAGCCATGTGTCTGAAATCAACAATAACTCTAAAAGAGGAATAGCAATCTGCAAGCATGAATACACAACACGTTCACATAGTTTTGTATGTGTTGACAGTCCGAGTGGGTAAGGACTTATTGTGGGCGCTTCGGTGAGCAGGGTTGTCGCGGGTTCAAACCCCGTTAATGCTCCGCACACACAATTGTCTAGTTATCATCCCCTTTTTGTTGTCAAGAGCACACAAGTGAGAAAATAGACAAAACCATTCATTTTTCAAATAAAATGTCGAGCAAGGCATCAACAACGTCACTTCGAGCATCAGCGACTTCGATCTCGTCGTCAACGAGGCGCGTGTTCTCCAGTCGACACGCGAGCGCATCCAGCGTGTCTTACTCGGTTGATGAGAGAGCGGCGGGCTCCACGATTGACGAGAACCCAGCAGCAACTGTTGCAGGCGTCAGCTCACCCCATGCCGCTATGAGCCATTGCACCATGTCCTCGCGTGTTGGTTGCAACAAGTTTGAACGGCGCCTCGCTGCCTTGATGTGCGTCGAGCTGCTTGTGCAGCATGCATGCCCAGTAAGATCACAGCCGCTGCTTTAGCGGGGCGTTCTACGCTACATCTGCCGACTGACAGAGGCTCGTGTAACCCGCGGGGACGCGAAAGAGCTCGGCGCGTAGCTCGCGCGCGCACTTGAGTACGGGAGGCGACCAGTGAGCGCTGATGTCAACTTATAGTAGGCAAAGAGGAGGAACATCGCAGCCGCGGTGATCGCCAAAGTGATGCTTGAGGAAGCGCACCGATAGTTCCGTCTTCCGCCATGCCGTTCTGTTGCTGTAGATGCGCACGCCATGCTTTGCCATTTACTGCTGCAGCTCCACAGCAAACGCACGTGCTCGAGTCTTATGGCGACACCTGTCCTTGGCGAGCCTTGGTACGGAAGCTGAGCTTTTGTCGACGCAGGAAGCCTTGACACCACGCCCACGACGCCGTGAGCCCGCACGCTTCTCCAACTTCGTCTGCTACTTGTACTGCCTTCCGCTGCAGCATTAACACTGACACTGGAGCTCCTTCAGCTTGGCACCCAGTCACCCACTTGACGAGGTCGATCTCGGCCTCGCGCGGCAGCGACGTCGCCGTCCCTTCGCCTCGCTCGCTTCGTTGCTCGCTCGTCGTGTGCTACTCGAGCAAAGGCGCGCTAGTCGGTCGCGACACTTCGCCCACAGGTGCACGCTCTTTCGCTTCGTCTCTTTTGTTGTCCCAATCGCCCCCAGAAAGAAACGTGCAAGCGTCTTGCTCATTCCATGCTCAGTAAAGAAGTCGACAACAGCAAGCCGAAACGCGTTCGTTGGCACGTGGCGTGAGTGTTGGCGGGGTTTGCGACCGTCGCCTGGCACAAGTGCGTGTCGTCCTCGAGCCATTACGCAAATGCAAATGATCTTAGCCTCAGGGTGAGCAGAGATCACAACGTTTCCGGACCAGTGAATGCATTGGTTGCTGAATGCTGTCGGATACAACACAAGTAGAATGTTATATTGTTGTTTTACTTTGGCTCGATAGTTTACACTGTCGGATACAAGATTTAGTCGGACACAACACATGTTTTGCGGTTTATATGTTTGTGTTTTTGAAAACGTCATAAATAATCGTCAAAACAGGCAAAACCAAACATTACAGTTCAGCTAACAAACTAAAATATTGCCCACTTTGATTTAGGAGCATGTTTAAAACATTCTAGGTTTTGTCTTGTACGGCGTGTATCACGAGACAATTTTATACAATAATCCGAATTACATGGTGAAAACACTTTTGGACAGAAATGCAAACAACATCCTGATTTGCAATTTCGCGCCACATATTGAACATTTTTTCAGCATTTTTACTGGTAATAGGAATACATCCAAATCGCAATGAATTGAGTCAAATCAGTGCATTTACAGTAAATCAGATAATAAACAATCAACAGACGTTTGCATTCGTTTCGAATTTTTGAATAGCATGTCATAGATTTGTGTGTTAGATAATATACATCTCATGGCTTGATTGATGTGTATGTTTGATTCGCTGAAATGACAGGCACATTGCAAGACACGCTCATCATGTTCAATGAATATCAGTTATTTCTTAATGCTTCGAGTTACAATTTGTATGAACCGCATACAGTGTATATCAATCGAAACTGAAATATCAAGAACTACGCTTACTAGACAAAATATCTTCGTCTATTGCCAACGGATCATCTTGAAGAGAGCTTTGTCTAAAGTTCTTCTTGATTCTGAACGCGAGCGCTTAATTCGTACAAAGTTTGAATATGAAATACTACGAGTTGTTGCGACATTGACCGCATATTCAACGAAGCCTGAAGTAGAGCGATTTGTGGCTGACCACTACGACGGCCTCGCTGTGCCTTTTGAGTTCCTTCAACAGGACGACTGCCGCCAGGGTGCATGATCAATCGGCACACGGTCAGATGTCGCATCTCTACCCACCCTTGCTGTTGTAAACAAGCGCCAACCGCAAGCCGGTGTGGCAACATCATTGACGTTGAGCTGGTGAAAGAACTCTCCGAGCTGGCGCGCAGGACGAAGATGCAGCTGCCAGATCTTGTTCGTGTCATACGTCGACAAACGACGACCATTCACGACCGAACAAGGACCTCGCAAAAATCGTCTTTCCACCGCACCATCAGCTCGCCTCAGTCGTGGAAGCGTGGAGCGCAATCTTTTGGTGCAGAGTTACGCTGCTGTTCGCCCCTCTCTCGCAGCAGCTCGGTGTCACGAGACAAGAGTAATGCAGCGCCTGCGTACAAGCCAGCGTGACGGTCGGTACCTGATCGTTGACAAGTCTCTCTCTGGGTAGTGGCCGTTGCCATCATCCCGATCGGCGTGGTCGACAGAGAGACACCTGACGGCACAGACATACGGTTGATCAACGACTACGTTCCCACCTGGATCATAGGTCAACGACGCAACGAGACGGTCCTGCTTCCCCGCTATCGCTTACAAACCACCTCGCGACATCGTTAGACACATTGCGCGACTCCAGGCAGATTCCAGCACCAACAGTGTCGTCTTGATGGTCCGCGACGTCTTAGGCGCGTTCCGCCACGTTCCGATCAGCGCTAAACTTGTGCACATGTTCGCATTCGTCTTCGGCGAGTTCTAGATCATCGACCTCTCGTGTGGATCCGGCTGGTGCGGATCGCCAGCCTTTTACTAGGTCGCAGTCACTCTCATCAACGCGCTTTACGAACGAGGCGGGTTGCTGGTTGGTGCCGTCGCTCGTCAGGGTTCTGTCTGGTGCGTAGATTACACGTGTATCGAGCTCAGCATGGAAGCGCTATGCAGTGCTGCATATTAAGCGCTGAGGAGTGCCATGTGAGCAGTTCTAGGTCCTCCAGCGATCAACGAACGAAAGTTCACAGTGTGGTCTTCTCCGGTAAGGCGCTCGGCTTGCTCTGGGACACTGCATAAGGAACCGTGTCGATCCCGGTAGTGGAGATCACGAAAGCACGGGTGCGAGTTCACTTTCTCATCCGCGCAGATTCTGCGTCGCGCATCGATGTACTTCGCACTCTGGGCAGTTTGCGCCACGTGTCATCATGCTTCCCATCCGCGAGAGCGTTTTTCCAACGCGCGCACATGATCGTGCCGTCCGCAAGTCGTGTCTGCGGTTGAAGCCGTCTCTCCAGCGAAGCGCATGACGATTTGCCGTGGTTCCTCGCCATTCTCGCGTGCGAGTTGCGGTTCAACAGCATCCCACTGCCGCAGTTTGGTGGCATGGCGACAGTCATGTACGACGTGTATATGGACGTGTCGACGCTGAACTGATCGCTCTCGATTCACACGCGTGGTAGTTCATCCATTGGCACTTCTCTCCAGACGAGCAAGCACGGTTCCACTCCGAGGCGGCATCAAAATCAATATATGTCTGCGAGCTGATGAGTGCGACGCTAGCAGCGCTTCACTTTGGACTCCGCTGACCGACGCGCAGTTGCTCTGCGTCTGTGTTCGCACGCTTCTGGGTCGAAAACTCGGGCGCGGTAACCTGGACAGCCCGGCGGTGGAGTCGAACCCGTCGGCTTAAATGTACCTGCTTCTTCTGTCTTTAGCTGAGTTCCAGTACAACATTGAGTGCAGCGTCGAGCACATCTTTGGCGTTTGCACCACGATGGCGGACGACGCGTCGAGGGCGTGGAACGTCAAACATCGATTGACAATAATCTGGACAGACATGTCTTACGGGTGGACGCAGATCCTGATCCGAGCTCCGTTCTACAATCTCTGCGGCGATTTGGAGAGCTGATTCATCACTACGCTTTGGCATGGTCTTCCGCGGCCAAGCACTCCAGTCGGTGGCACCAGTGGTCCCAGTTCTCGCGCTTCATGCGCTGGTCGTTGTGGTTCAGAGCTGCAGGTCGATGAGCAAACCGGCGCCTTGACTACTTCGCCGTGCATCTGTGACTTCGGATGGGACGCCACAGGATGTGGCAACCAGCACTCAACAATTGTGCGCAACGAACCTGCCGTGCGATAACACAACCGCTGCTTCCGCGGCATTAACCTCGCCAGCTCGCCGGACACTGACATTTTCCTGACTGGCATCAAGCGACAATCCGATCCGGTCCGAAAGAGGCGAGCGGTAACGCCCGCTTTCCTACGCATCATCAACCGGCGTCGCCCCTGACAGCGTCTCATTTGGGGCTTCCTTCTCGGAAGATGCATACTCAACGAGTTTGTGGCGGTCATGATAACTTCATGATCTTTAATATGTACACTCGACAACATACGAGCTCGGTCCGACTTTGCTAACCACTATTTATTGACCAAATCATGCTTGCGCATGCGCTGGCCACTCGATGGCTTAAATTACGCGTGGCTGTCAGGACGACTGGTAGATTAAAAATAGATAGGACGTGCGAATGAGATTGAAACACTGTCTCTGCATTTGGTTCTTTCCGAGCGGCCATTCGACTTTAACAAAGAATAGCATCAAGAGCACCTTGGGTCCTTGCAATGCAGAGTTTGCAATTATTCATTAAATGTCTATTTATGGGTGAAGGTATGTGTTTCAGGTATAACGGAGCATGGCTGTTATGTTTGTGTTCTTACAACTAATAAATACAAGTACATCTCCTCGAGGGTGATCGACCAATAAACATACAACATTCAAGTTACTCATTTTTGTTGTGTAAAGAAGTGGTTGTGTCTGGGTCCATTCATGAGAGAAGTCAATAAATTCCAAATCATACTGTGGTATCCATTGTGACCAAACTTCATCCAATGGCAATAAGATTGATTTCGCTCGAACTTATATTTATTCTATTTTAAACGAATTTAATAGCATGGCAGTGTACAAGCATCTTACTACCACACGGTTATTTTTCGATGAAACGAACAACCTTAGTGCAGTATTGAATTTCGATTTTCATAGCAATACACCGGGACAGCTGATATTTTTGTGTTTCTCGATCATATCTTGTAATTCTGACGTTGACATTTCGTGGTCTGAGAGTAGAAGCGAGTAGCCCACTACCATATTTATCATGGATCTGGACCCCATTTTTTCGTTTTGGAGCTGGACCCCTTGCATGCTTTTAGCCAATTACATGACTCAAAATCGATTTTCTAGCCAATCACGTCAAATTGTTAGGTTGTATGTTACAACAATTTTCGGGGTCCAACTCCACAAGGAATACAGAAGTAGCTCTCCAAAGCTCCCGACCCTATTAACATATCAGCAAGTGATGTCGATTGATATACAAGCGAGATCGCTGAGTGCTTAAGTACGAGTAAGATATCAATTTTTGATGTTAAAGAATTTGTGAATGATGGTTAAGGAATTAATCCTGAATTTGCTACAATTTGGTGTCACTTTTGGTTTGGTCACACTGTTTAAAACAATATTTTGGTATCCTGAATAAACTTATGCAAAATTTGTGGTCCTTAAGGACATAATAATCGGATGATAGCATGTTTGGTTGGTGTCCATATATACTAGTATTTATCACTTGGTTGTTTTTACCATCACATGGTCGTATTAACTTTGGAGGTCTCAAGTTTACCAAATTCAAATACTTTTTATTGAATGATGATGATGATATAGATCGGACGCTTGAGTAAATATATAGAAGGTTGTCAAGTAGCCATCTGTAGGATGGCTACAAAATTTGATTCGATAAATACGGATACATGTTATTTTGAGAACAGCACAGTTGAGCACGTATTTATTGTGTTGTCTTTGCGATTGATTCCATCAACACGAGAATATAATACATTCAAAAGCGATAACTGGACACCTCTATGAGGAACCCTGATATAGTCCAACGCTTGAGCGCGAGCGCGACACATGCTTGCTTTCACTATACCATACACACCTCAAGATAATAATAAAGTATGGGCGACGACGCAAAACATCACCATTATACATGTCGAATGGACCTAAAAAATCACCATTACATTTGAATGGCCCCAACAATTACAATTGTCCAATTGTGGGAAAGGGTCTGGGAAGAGGTCGTTGCAAAAGGTCACTAGTTTTCGGACTTTGTTACTAATTGGTCACTTGACTTGTGCAATGTTACTGATCAGTTACCAAGCATGCGAGGAAATGAGGAAAGTTACTAATCGATTACTAGCCTGTTGTTGATCTGATGGCAGTAAGTGCATGAAGAACGAATGGAGACGGTGGCCATGATAGTGAATGGCGAGCAGCGCTCAATGTGAACACATTGATACTACACCTGCTGCTGTCACTCCCTAAACCATGCCGTTGGGAGAGCGCATCGAGTGCACCACATGCAAGATGCAAAGAGCGAAGAAGGGCGCCGCACGACACGCACGGTCCGGCAGATGCGTCACTGAGGCAGTGGCTATTCAGCACGACCTAGCAGCGCGTGAGCGAAAGAGTGAGCGTGGCAGAGAGAGGAAGCGAGCGCATCGTTCTGCTACCACACGATCGATCACCACCACCAGCAGCGAAGAGCAAGATAGCAATGCGATTGAACTTGACACTGTTAACGAACCAGGTCCGACCTGCCCAATGTGCCAAGACACTCCGACAGACCCTGTGCAGCCGCTGTCGTGCAGCCATGCAGCATGTCGTGAGTGTCTTGACACACTCGTGGCACATGCTTTGAGCGAAGAACTGCACCCACGCTGCCCGATTTGCCGCATTGTGATGCGGTTTGCGCGGCCTCGACGTCGTAGGACTCGCAACACATAAAAAGTAGAAATGAACTTTCTGCTTTGACACAAACTTTTTTTTGAAAAATGAGTTTATCAAAAAGTACATTTCCGAATTTTATGGTTGCGCGACATCGTGGCAGTAGATCGAACTTGATTTCACTATCGCAACACACACACATGAGGTCGCGCGACAACATGTCAGTAGATCGAACTGTTTGTGCACATGCATAGAAGGCGTGTTGTTAGGTGGTGAAGTGCTTACATCTTGTAGGCATGTCTAGCTCTCAAAGTCGAACATGTTCTCCGGAACCCACATGCCTTCGACATACTCTCACCGAGTCACATCTAGAGAGTCGTCGAACACAACCTGGCTCGTGCAACTCCTTTTGTTGTGACCGTGGTCTCTGCAGGCAGAGCACTTGACGGACCGCCCCTCGGTCATGTTATCACCAGGACCTGGCAGACGCTTCTTGCGCAACGTTGACTCAATGTTGGATCTCGGCGGGATCGCCGAACCGTCGTTGATGCACGAAGCGATGTCGACCGGCGTAATCGCGCCTTGAACTGCGTGTTCGCACTCCTCAATCGGGAAGACTGGGTTCAAGAACTCGGTGACGTCACGTTTCTGAGCCAGGATCGCCGCATAGCCGTGGTCGCATGGATACTGCATCTCCTCCCACTCGTTGCAACTGCACGATCTCTTCAACAAATCGACAACGCGATAGTCATCATAGTGAAGTCGCTTGACCTCGCACACGTCTTCGTACACGATCACTTCGCATCTCAGTGCGTTCTACATCCTTGCACGCATGAGCTTCTCCATTCGAGGGCACGCCGTGCCGGGAGGGCGGTTGCTGTAGAAGGCGCGTAGCCGAGCCAGTCTTGTGTGGAGAAGCGGGGTCCGCAAAGCCGCGGAGCGCCTCTCGCTTGCCGTTCGCTTCTGCTCACGGCGCAGTTGTTTGTTCCGCTAGGTCAAGCGGAGGCACGCGCGGGGTTGGAAAGAGAGGGGTCTTGCCCGAGCGTATTCGGCTGCTCGGGGGTCCCGACGCAAGGATGGGCTTCTCGTGTCGGTAGTTTGTCTTGGGGGGCCGGTGCTGCGTGGGCGATAGCCGAGGCGTCGTGCTTGCAGCTCGCACGGACGCAGCAAATGGGGGGGCGCTCACGCGGTCTTTTTATCGCTCTTCGGTGCTTTAACGTGGGCTACCAGCCGCACGGGGGTTTGGGTGAGACAGCGACTTGAAGGACTGAAGCGAGGCTTGAGCTGAACGAAGTAAATTCACGACTGACTGAGTTGTGGCGGCTGCCCACCACACGCTACCCTCCGCCACTAGCTACCCTCCTGGCGCACTGGCTTCAACTGGTTTCTGCATCGGAGATCTGGAGACCCAAAGAGATCCGGAAATGTGGAGATCTGGTTGTGTGGTCTACACGAGAGATTTTGAGATCCGAAGATCCACGGAGATCCGGTTGTGTGGTACACACGAGAGATCATGGAGATCCCATTCCGGGAACCTTCGTCAGTCACTTTCCGATCGACTTCACCAAACTTGCGTTGGTCTTGCGAGTGATTCGGACTAGCACCGCCAGGTGTGTAGAGACGCGCTCGTCTTCAATGAAGTTGTTCATCGACTCCGCTGCGTTCGAAGTGACGATACCAAACCTCGGCACGGGAAAGTAAGCCGAGATCCAACTCTCCTTGTCGATGTCTTGCAGGCACCTCGCGATGTCTGGGTGCGTCGCCTCGAGCTGCTGGAAGAGCTGTGCTGTGTCTTGCTCTCGCACCGTTTTTGCGATAACGTGCACCATGCCGTTCAGTGTTGTGTGGAACTTGCTGGCCATGTTCCGCTTGATGTGGACGGAGCAGTACGGGTGCTTTGCGCTCGGGAGTGCCTCAGCAACTGCTGGAATGAGGCTTTTGTCGCGATCACTCACGACGACGAGGCTTGCAGACGAGAGAAGCGACGGGATGGCTTCGACGAGCGAGCGCAGGAACCAGATCCAATCGTCTTTGTTCTCGCGTTCGCCGTTGTTGCTGATGACCATGCCGGCAATGAGAATGTCGAAGTTTCCGGTCAAGAGGGACGCCATGTAGAGAGTGCCCTTGTCTTTGGTCTTCAGGTGGCACACGTCCAATGCCAGCACCAGGAGCATCGCCTCGACGGCTTGGTCAAACACGCCGTGGACGATCGCGCACAGGAGAAAGTGACTGCCGTCAGTCTCAAAGCGCGTGACTGTGCCTGGATTTTGCTCGCTCATCTTGATCAGCCAGTCGCGCATGTACTTGTAGCTCTCTTTGCCGTCCGCACTGGATGAGTCGAGAGCTGCTTGCTTCGCCCTCCATGCCTGATGCCTCGTTGCGTTGAATCGGTGGTCGACCTTGGCCCTTTTAACGTTCTGGCTGGACCGAGCGCTGGAACTGGAGATCTGTAGTACGCTCTCTGCAATTGGCTTGAGCAGCGCCCCTCGGACACGGTTCGGTGCGCGGAGTCTTTCGTCGGTAGCAACGCTGTGGTCACTGACCGATCGCGTGATCTCGACCGACTCTGTTCCTTTCATGATAAACGCCCAGAGGATGAACGGGCATTCTCGATGATCAGTGCAGATCACTTTCAACTGCTTATTGTTGTTGACTGGGCATCGAAAGCTGAGACCCCGTTCGGCGAAGTAAAGCGCGACTTCGTGCTTCAACGCCGTCATGGAGTTGGACAGATCACTAGGCTGAAAGGGTCTGCGCATGCTGGCTGGCGAGCTCATGGTGTTTTGAGCAATGAGTGTGCCTGAAGACTCTGCAGCGAGGTCGTGCTCGATCGGGTCATCGTCCAAGTCGTATCAAACCTGGATACTCCGATCTAACGTAAATGTAGATTTTTGCAAATATTGTGTTTGGTCCTGCCAAAAATACGATCTAAAGTATATTTTTATCGTCAAACGAACTTCAAGTTCTCTTCAAGAATGAGCGCGAGACCGGATTCGAACCAGTGACCCTTCGAGGGTCACTGATGCTTTCGAGCTGCAATCCTTAAGAGTTCGTTTTGGTAACTGATTAGTAACATTGCAAGTCAAGTGACCAATTAGTAACAAAGTCCGATAAAAGTGAATCGAAGTGAGCTTGCTCACTTCGATTTGAGCTCACTTGAGCTCACTTCGATTCACGAGGTGCAGGAAGATAGAGATCAGGAAGTTCTCCATCTTCGCAAGTCTCTTTTCTTTTTCTAAGTATCAAGCAAGTTGATACTAAGTATCAAGCAAGACATGTAAAAACACGTAAAGTACGCAGTGTGCATTTTTTCGAACCTACCGTGCTATTTCACTATCAAGCAGGATCGCTTACATATCAAATACACGAAAATAGGTCAAGACATGGATCACACATAAAACAAGCGTTGCGCAGTGATTGAAGTGAACAACTGTACTTTTGTACTTATTTTTTGTAAAGAAAAACACTGTTTTCAACTTCAATAACTACACTCACGTAACTACACGTACACGTAACTACACTTCTTGCACACGTGTCAAATGTGACAAACCCAAATCTGTGCCAAAATGTAATAATAATTGGATGGATCTGTACTTCTTCCTACAAACGAACAGCGTCCGATAGTAAAAAAACATCAAAACGCACGAATACCTATATAGGTTAGATTGAGATCTAATCTCAATCTAATAACATATATAGGTATTCGTATATATATTGGAAGCTACAAGTGAACAGGACTCGTTCTTGCGCTCGCAGGAAGGAGAACAGCGAGTGTCCATCGAAGCGTCGCCAGTGCTACAGCCACGCCGCAGCGACAGCGACGCATTGTCCAAGCACGAGCGCCTGCAGCAGCTCGAAGCCGAGCGAGAGCAAGTGATCCGTCTCGCCCATCGCTCGAGCACGACTCGACACCGAGACGCAGCGAGTCCAGTCGCAGCAGCAACACCAACAACGCTCGACTCGACGCTCTCGTTCGAGCAGCTGCTCGCGTGGTCCGTTCCGCACTCCAGCGCTCTCGAGTCACACGCGCTCGGCTGTGGCGACACGTCGAGCCACTGGCGCGCGTGCAGCGTCTCGAGCGTCTCGGCGCTGCTGCTGCTTGCGACTGTGTGCAGCACCGAGGAGCGCGAAGCGACTCTGCGAGCGCTGCATGCGTAACTTGCGTGAGACTAGCGCTTGCATGCGTGCGTGTATGAATGTGTTGGTCCGCACCTCTTGAGCCGATCGGTTGATTGATTGATGAATCGATCGATCGATGGTCATGGTGGACGACCAGAGAAGGACCTGGACCGGCGCACGATGTGTGACGCGCGCGAGAGATCTGGTCGGGTGTCGCTGAGTAAGCTGCTGCACCTGAGGCACACCCTCGCCAATCCACTTCACATGCCAAGCGAACGTTTGCGCACGAAGCGCCGTCGTAGCTGTCCCCTCGCTGAGCTCAACTCAAGTCGTGAGCGCCTCTCGACTCGACCGAGAGTTTGGATAATGAACCGAGCGTGCGTGAGTGAGTGAGAGACTAGCGTCACTGTCGTCTCAGCGCGACCGCGGTCATCGTCGGCGTGTGTGTGAGCGTGTGCGTAAGCGATCGGAAAGACGTCTGTCTTTCGCACCCATGAAGACGAACAGGAGCTCAGCCGTTCGCACCGAGCGACGACACCCACCGCAGCGTCATGGACGACAACGAGCAAGCGCGCAAGTGGTGAATGATGGATCGATCGATAGATAAGTTAGATGGGTGGCGGTCGTGCATCAAGCGCGCTCCTACTCGACGTGCTCGTCGGCGAGACAGAGGAACGGCAGGCGCGCAAACATCTGCGCTGCCTCCGACATCGCAGTGTGCCCAGCGCGCTCCTTTCCAGCCTCTGGCGCGGAACACTCGCTCACGCTGCTCGCGTTGCCGTCCTCGCTGTCGTCGCTGTCGCTCTCGTCGTTGTCGTTGACCGCGCTCTCAGCTTCCGACGGCAAGTCGGCTTCCTGCTGATGTTGATGCTGCTGCTGCCGCGCGCGGTGCGCTGCCTCGATCTTCTTCGCGCGATACGGCCAGAGGATACCCTGCCGCTTGCAATTGCGCTTCATCGTGATCGGTGCGACGCCCAAGAGCTTCGCGGCGTCGCGCTGCGAGAGGTGGAAGTACTGCTCGAGCGTCTCGCGCGTAAAGTTGTAGATCACGCGCGACTTGCGCGGTCGCTTCGGACCAACTGCACGCTTGCGCTTGCGCTGGACCTTGGTGCCGGCCGTCACGGGACTGATCGAGCCGCTCGCTGCGAGCGGCAGTGCCAGCGCTGGTTGCTGCTGCTGCTGCTGCGGCGCGACTGGAAGCTGTTGTGCGTCCACGAGCGCAGTGATGCTCATTTTGTGTGCGCTGGCTGGCAAGTTCATGGTGCGTGGCTGCTGTTGATGTGATCGTCACCTGCTGCTGCTGCTGTAGTGCTAGTGTGCGCGCTCGCTCGCTCGGTTGCGGAGGTGTCGCTGCGCCGCTGCAAATTCCAGAGTGAGCGCCGAGCGCGCGTTCGTTCATGCCTCGAGGCTACTACTGCAGCGGCGATCCAAAGTGCAGGTGCGTTGACAGACTGTGACTGACTTGTGGCGACGAGAGAACCGAGCGAGAGAACCGAGTGAGAGAGACCGCAGCGGTCGCCATCTCTCGCGGTCCGCTTTCGAACTCACTCGTCCCACGATCATCGCGTTCAGGCGACAGCACCGGGACAGCAACACATCGCGAGCAAATGAGCGAGCGAGTGTATCATCGGACGCACGCATTTGTGTGTCTGAATGGAGACCTTGGCTGGTTGTCCAACGACCGACCGATCGCTTCGCCAATCAATCGCCGATCGTACTCGAACTCGAACTCGAGCGTGCAAGACACACCATGTATGGCGCGAGCTGCGGGCGTGTTGGCGACGACACCGACCGAAGCGAACCGGAGCGCCTGGTGCGTTTGATGACTCCAGACGCAAAAGCGGGACGCGCGCGCACGACAGACGAGACCGACTCCATGGCAAACTCGCTCGCACGCTCGCGTGCGCATAGCGGAGACCGTCGCAAGCCAAGTTGACGCGGCTGCTTTGTTGTGGGTCGCGCTCGCGTACATGTACTGCGCGTTGTGCTCGCTGCGATCGCACTGCATTTCATGCCTTGGTTGCTTTGCCGCCATGCGCACACATGGTCAAGAGCCTTCACACTAGCATCGCACCTGCGCCAAACAACAACAGCAGCAGCAGCAGCAGTGTGCAACCAGATCTCAGAGCGCGCACGCGACGGTGCCGCTCGACAGGCCACGACCACGCATCCGCTGAAGCGCTCAAGCTTTAACGACCGACTCGATCACACACACACACACAGACAAAGGAGCCCGAGGGCGTGCTTGCCTGCCTGGATAGGACAGCCAGCTCAAGTGCGAGCTAGAGTGCTTGCAAGTGCGACTGCGAGCGCAACCGGACCGCGCCGAGGTCCGGAGCCTCTCTCTACCACGCTCGGCGCACCGGATCAGAGCACCACGAGCGTCACGTGGCCACCACCCAACGCGCGGTTTAACACGAGCCTCGCATTACTGCCGCTCCCGCGCTGGCTACTTGCGCGGGTCGTCGAGCCCTGCGTTTGCTGTGTTTGCAGTGTTTGCAGCGTCGGCGTCGAGCGCGCCGCGCGCTTGCCGGTGCTCCCACACGTGCGCAAACTTGCCCATGTACGGCGGCAGTCCGAGCGCGACCGCGGGGTCGCTCCGCGCATTCGCATTCGCAGCTGCGCGGTCAAAGAGCGTCTTGAGCCGCGCCAAAGCCAAAGCGATCGAGGTGGTGGGTGTCGCAGCCGTGTGTGGCGCCGCGCTACTGTGAGCAGCAGCTGCTGCCGCGCGCTCAATCGTCATCGCCCGATCAGTGGACTCTAACGCTGCTGCTGCTGGTGTGATACTGATAAGCAGATCCGTCGCGGCGTGGAGCGGCAGGATGGTGTGCGCAGTCTCGACGACGACAAGAAACGGCAAATGGGCTCGAGCATGCGCGCTCGTTGTGCCTGCGTCGAGCGCTTTTGTGGTCGAACGCATGCAGACGCAGTTCGTTTGTCTGTTGTCGATGCGGCTGTCGACATCAACGAACTCGCTCGCGTCAAGTCGGTCTTGCTCGGCTCGCGCGCATGATGACCCAGATCGCACGAGTGCTTGTTCGCGGAGACCGTAACAGGGTCTTGGGCGGCAGGCGTATTGCAGAGACCACGACGGCAGTGGCGCCCTCGAGCTCGAACACGCACGCGCACACAGCACGAAGCGATGCACCGGCGTTTGGGTTGGCGGGCTTGCACAGCGTCCCACGACAAGGAGGACGATGGCGGCAACACGAGCCGCTTGCCGATTTACGACATGATGTTCACGTTCGACACGCAAAGGCGCTGGTGGCATCGTCAAGGCACCCATTCGCAAGTGCACATGCGCGCTGGTGGCCGATTCTATGCGCTCGCAAGGACAGCAGCGACTGCCTCCAAAACTTGGCGCGCGAACACACAAGACTCGCTTACTTGCAGCGATGGTTGGTAGAGAGCAAGCACCTCGATCGAGCTTGAGCGTGCTCGCATTCGCTTCTTCACGAAGTTGAGCTGCAGCATGGCACGGACTGACGAACAAGGTCGGGGTGCGACGCTGGTTGGAGGCAGCTTTCACGCACTGATAGCAAGAGAAACGATTGAGAGCTTGTCGAGAGAGTGAGTGAGCGATCACGACCAAGGACTCTTTCGCTTCGTCAGAGAGGATTGCTCTCTCACACTCTCTCATACACGCAGCACCAGCAGCTCCATGCTCAGCTCTTGATGTGTTTTAATGTCCTAGGGCTTTTGCCCTGAACCAATCATAACTAGGCCTTTTGTCGTGGTGGTTTGAAAAAAGAACGATGGAGTGATGTCACTCTGACAATTCATACAAATTTCAAGTCATTTGTAGAACCTCAAAGTCTCCATTCTATTCTTGTTTATGTCACTATTACATTTAGATTTTGGAACGAAATCGTTTCTATAACCTTATTCTATATACTTTAGTAAGGTTTTATGCTTAAAATTCTTGTGCTATTTGTGAAGCCATGTCCTATTTATAGTTATGTAGCCATGTCCTGCTCGCGGATCACCGCAGCACATTGCCGAAGCACATTGACCTCGCTCGCACCATTTGCACACGACAATCGTGAGCGCATCGCATCAGGATCGCTCCATCCATCCAGCAAGCAACCAACCAAGTGCAGCGACGCCGCGACTGACACAAGCATCGACAGCAGCCCGCGCGCGCAAAGCATCGAGTGATATGACTCTAACACGCCGCAACGTCGCCGCTGTCGCGGAAGCGAAACCTCGCGCAGGCAGCATCTGGGAGGAAGAAGCGAACGAGTACTGGAAAGAGATGGAGCCGGCAAAGCGCTATCGCCGGATCTCCAAGTACGCTGCGTGTGCTGTGCTCGCACTCGCAGTCGGCAGCGGAGCGATCTATGGCGCGCGCGCGGTGTGGCAACACCTGAGCCGAAGCGACACGCAAGTGCGCTGGCTGCCCTCTACATCGTCGTATCCAAGCACCAGTGCGTCGTTCGATGCTACGAGCAACAGTGATGCGCTTGCGGTAACGCCAATTGCTGCAGCTGCGAGCGACGCGCCGGCAGTTGCTGCAGTTGTCACTGCGACGCCGGTGCAACTTGTGCCAGTGAATCCGGCATTCAGCACAAACCCCGCAGCTGCAGACTTGCTGCGCGCGCGCTGCCGTGTGCGCGGTGTGCAAACGAGATGGCACGAAGAGACGTGCCGCAAACTTTGCGTCCGGTGCGCACTTGTCTGCTTGCTCTCGTGTCACGCTGGACCAGCGCACTGACTCCTTGCTTCGCTACTTTGCTTGTACCCCAGAGACCCGCAGAACTCGGCGTGCATGAACGGCTGCTCGTACGGCTCGATCACAGTGACAAAGCTCACGTGCGACCAAGTGCCAGCGTCAGCGATCCCGACAGCGACGCAGTGCCCGGATGGCGTGAGCTGCAAAACTGCATGCAAAGCGTACGACTCGGAGACGCCGTACCCAGACTTGCGCAACTCGTGTGAGCGTGCGTGCGCGAATGTCGTGCCGTCATCGTGCGCACGGATCTTGCAGATCCACCGCGACCTGTACCAAGGCATGTTGCAGTAGCCTGCAGTAGCACAGCCGCTTGTACGCACGCACGCACGCACACCTAGACAGCACTCGTGTAGCGCATGCACAAACTACTGTTGCAATACGAGCGCGACTGCGACCACATCTTGTGCTTGCATTGTTGTTCCGACCGCCGGCGTCGTGCAGTTGTCCAGGTCATGCGCAACGGAGCGAGAGTGAGAGAGTGCTGCAAGCAAGGCGACGGGAGTGCAGCCGTCAGTCCACAGTCGCTTGCAATAAAATTGAGTCGAGTTCTCAAGCGCGGAGCCATGCTTGCTGGTGTCACCATCTGTCTGGCTTGAACATGCCCAACATGTCCAAGCGCAAGTGCACTCGGATCGAGACACTCGCTCGCGCTCGAGCGCGTTCGAGAGCATACAGGCATGCATCGAAAACAAACGAACCAGTTCGCTCACGCAAGCGCGTGCAAGTGAGTGCGCTGGGAGCGGCAGCAAACCGAGTACGTTTATCTGCTTGTCTTTCACAGCCTCGCTCTTCCAGCAGCTTGTCAGTCAGTCAGCGACGCGGTCGCGATTCATCTACAGCGCAGAGCTGCTGTCAATGGAGAGGATGGACAGGTCCACTTGGCGAGCGGACATGAGTGGAAAGAGAGATCCAGCGTCCGAGCACTCCCCCTCGCAGCACTCGGAATGCCCAGGAGCAGCAACGCTTGTGTCTATGCGCCAGCAGCAGCAACGAGCGAGACAAGTGTGGGATCAAGCCGGGACAGGCAAGCTGATGCCTCTTCAACAACAACAACGAGCTCCTACTGCAGGAGGACAATTTTTCGCGCCGCAGTACTCGACATCTCGCGTCGTTCGCGTCGTCGCGCATGACTGAGAGTGCTGGCTCGCTGCGCTCACTGCAACTGCGCTTCGATCGCACCGCAGCGGTCACCTAGGTGTTGGAGCTCTCACTCTCGAATTTGCCTCCTCGTCCAAACGCGAGCCGCCTCCATCCACCAGCCAGCCATCTCCAATGCGACAGCACGCTACGATGGACATGTCGTCGATCATGGTTTCGCTCTCGGGAACGACAAACACGCCCGCTGCGCTTTCGTCACCGCCACTCCGGTCCACGATCAAGCTCCCACTAGTGCACAGTCACGCTCGCGCGCTGCCGTCGCTCGCAGTCGCAATCGGAGCAGCTGGATCGAGTCCGCAGAACGCGCAGACCAATCGACGTGCGAGTGCGTCACGCGTGGCGCGGTCGATCCTACAATCTGCTGTGAGCAAGAACCGCAAGAGCCGCGTCGTGTTTGACTTCACAGAAGAAGAGATGGCGCAGTACTACCACTTGCCGCAGCGCGTGGCAGCGAAGCGCCTCGGCGTCGCAGTGATCACGATCAAGCGCAACTGCAAGCGCCGCGGCATCAAGTGGCCATACCGCGCTGAGAAGCTCAAGGAGATCCAGTCCGCCAAGTCTGCTCACCGTCGGCGCCAGGGCAAGAAGAGCGCCACCATCAGCAATAGCAGCAGCAACAACGACTGCAGCGAGAGCGGTGGCAAGAGCGCTCGAGACCCAAGCGATGCGATGCTCCTCCTCTCGGAAGCAGCGCGCGCGTTCTCGCGCCTGCCGCTCGAGTGCATGTTCGAGACCCGGCAGGTTGTGAGTAGCTCACGCACCTCTCTCGTACCAGACGCGCGAGTAGCGCGTGTTACATGTCTGCGTGTTTGTGCGTGTCTAGTCAAGTCCAACTGCAAAGGAGTGCGTGAGTAGAGTAGGAGCTGCAGACACACGAACGTACGTGTGTCTGCACCATGTCAATCGATCGGTGTTGTCGTTCCTCTTGTAGTTGCCTCTGGATGAACAAGCCTCTGGATCAACACGCAAACATGCACATTGGACACGAAGTACGAGAACATGCATCGACAACTCGCTGCAGCAGCTGTATAGCAATGATACATCTGGAGCAAGCGTGCATGCAACGTAGAGTCAGAGTCGTCGAGCAGCTCGAAAATTTTGCTGCTTGCGCCTTGACCGAGGCACGGCAAGTGTGCGTGGGCAGTTTGGCAAGATCGCTCGTCAAGTGGCTGGCTAGGTCTCGTTGCTCGGCTTGAAGTGGCTGTCGAGACCGCGTCCGGCTCTTTGAACTGACTTGAAGCGACTGCGATGCTGCTGTGCGATGCCTGTCAAGGCAATGGTGTATGTGTGTCAAGTGTGGATCGCGAGACGATCTTGAAGAGTCAAACGGCGATTGGCTGCGATCGGACATGCTCCACACACTTGTGTGGGATTTGCTAATAAACAGTAGATGTAAAGGTTGTCCGAAAGAAGGTCAGTCTCAAAGAGAGAATCCAACACAAATATCTGACCTAGTGTGGACATGTACGAATCCAAGCCATTTCCACTTGTGATTTCGATGGTCGAAAACTCGAATCCGAGCAGAAACAAGCCTGCTGTCACTTGCCACTCACTCGACTGTCGATCAGCTCCTCGAGCGCGAGTGCAGCAAGTAGTAAGGCTCTTGAAAGGCTCGTTCTCTCACTCGGTCGCCCAATACAATCGCCACAGCAGCTGCTTGGAAAGATTGGTCGGTGTGTTGTATCGCCAAGCAGTACCTCGGATGTACCAAGATAGACCGAGCCGCCTGTCAAGGACGTCTTTCTTCGCAGCTTCTGGTCAGCGTATCACCATGGGTTCGCGTGACGCTGGTGGCACTTGCGGATGCCAATGGATGCGAGACACTGCTGACGGGCGCACGCGAATGCGAAGGCAGGTCGAATTCGTCGGCATTCATTCGTTCCTTTCTACTATGTGCTGCGACGCACATGGTGGTATGGCGTGCATGGCAGTGATGTGCGAGCGTCTGTGGTCAACCGAGTGCAGCTCGATGAGCTACACCTCATTGAGGCGACCAAGTTCCCAGGAGCCAACACAAAACCAATGCTCACGCACTCGGCCATTTGCTGGGCTCAGCAAGAAGATGTGCCCACTCACTGACACACCACACAGGTGCGCAAAGGTCCTGGCGCATGGTGCGGCCACAATCACACTCGCTTCCTCCTCTACTCTCGTTCAAGACACCAAGCGTTTGCAAGCGCATTCACACAAACCGACAAGCGTACATACCGATACGCTCGGTCGATGTGCAATCGCCATCAATCGAGCGAGCAGTGTGAGCGAGAAAATCCACGACGTCGCACCCGTGGTTGTCGTGTTGCAGCCTCTCGAAGGGTCTGGACTGCGCGAGTGTGTGCCTTACCACTTGCTCGCGCTCGCTCGCTCGCTCTCTTTCGCTCGCTACGGAGTAGACGAATGAGCACAGCATTATGTGGGACTGGCGCGTATGTGCAAGCAAGTCGACTCGAGTGCTTGGCGATCGTCTGGTCTCTCTTTCTGCTCCGTCTGGTCGTGGAGAAGCGCACTCGAGGCGGCCGAGGCAGACTGGTTGGTAGACATATACTCGAGCGCTTGAGTTCGCATCACGAGACACAAGCGCGATCGCACAGACACTTTCAAATCTGCCATCGCCTGCACACACGCACACGCACGCGCCTCTCGCACCAGGAGCTCCTACGACGACTGCAATGAGCGTCACGGCACTGCAACAACCAGCAACTGCTGCCTCGGCGAGCCCGAAGCGCTCCAAGACGACCAAGAAGTGCGCAACGACTCCACCGCTGCTCGCTCGCGCGATCCTCGTCCAAGCGACTGTCAAGCCGCGCCGTAAGAGCCGCGTCGTGTTTGATTTCACGCCCGATGAGCTCGCGCCGTACTTCCACTTGCCGCAGCGTGAAGCCGCCAAGATCCTCGGCGTCGCTGTGATCACGATCAAGCGCGCGTGCAAGCGCCGCGGCATTCGCTGGCCGTACCGCGAAGCAAAGCTCAAGCAGATCCAAGAAGCGCGCGCACTGGGTATGCACGCGAGCCACTGCGCAGTGCGACCACGCGCCGCGGTGGTTGTCTCGGACGCTGCACGCGCGTTTGCTCGACTGCCGTTTGCGTGCATGGAGGAGAACGCGCGCAGCATCGACGTCCGACTGTGAGCTTTGTTCGCGCACGCACGCTCACTCACTTTCAGCACACATCCGTCTTCTTCTCGAGTCTTGTACGAAGCAATCGATAGGCAGCCATCCACCTGTAACATGAACACACTCATTCCTCCCACTCATTCCTCTTGCGTCTCGAGTGGTTTGATCACGATGTCATCGAATGCTGTAATGATGTGGTGTGGCATGCCTCGAGCTCAGAACGCTGCGTTCCATCCATCCATCCATCCATTCGCTGCATACGTGTGTCGTGACGCAGCGCCCAAGCGATTCGCGTTCGTGTCGCCACTCGTATGCGTGAGTGCGCCTTCCCTTTTGATGGCAGCAGCAGCAAGATGGCGGATGATCGATCTTCGTCGACGACGCTGCTGCTCGAGCACTCGCTGCCGCCGATACAGCAACCCAGTTGACGGACATCCACGTGCGTATCGTCATCGTCATTGCGCATGCACGAGTCGACCACCGCAGTCGAGACATCTACCAGGTAGCAATCGGTGCGACCCCAGATCCGACACACCAGTGCGTCGGTGGGAAAATCGAAGTACTGGCGCATCGAGTGCTGACGCTTCAACTCGTGCAGCGACCCGGCGAGCAAGTCAACGCGAGCGAGCGCGAGGTGCGTGCAGCGAGCTAACCAGCGCGAGCGAGCGAGCGGAGAGACGAGCCGTGTTGAAGCACGTCCGTGCTCTTTCACCCGAGCAGTCTGTGGCCTCGACCACCGAAGCCAATTATCAGGTCTCTCACACATACAGCTCGCGTCGAGACGGCACTTGCTTGCAGCAGCAAGAGGCAGCACACGCGCGATGTCACCAGCAAGCGCCGACTTGCTTCAGTCCACGCATGCTCTTTACCGACACAGCCTGACACACGCGTGACGAAAAGTTGCAAGCGGTAACTTGCTGTCAGCGTAAGCAAACACATCACTCCGTATCCCTACCGACTCTTGCTCGCGCTAGTTCACTCGTTCACTCACTCGCACCGATCGATGCAGTCGTCACTCATGCTCACTCTCAAACAATCGAGCAAGCAAGCAGTCATGCGAGTCAACGATCCATACTTCGCCGCGGTTCAGCTCAAGCGCGCCGGCATCGTGCACTCTCGCGCGTGTCCAACATCCACGCAACAAGCGCGAGTGGACGCTTACAAGCGCCGACGAATGCAGGCTCCGTCAGCACTGCATGCGCCACTGCGACCGAGACAAGACGCTTCAAAGGCGCCTCGTCACCTCTCGCCACCGCCAACGTACGCCGAGTACCTCGATCGTATCCAGACGCAGTACCGATTCGAGCCGATGCGCGAAGACGGCGAGGTGCCAGCGAGTCCGCCTGCACTGGCAGCAACAGCTCCATTGTCATCGTTAGTGTTGCTGTCGTCCACGTTTGACAGTATGCAACCTGTGCAGTCGTGCCGAGGGTTCCGTCACGCACCAACGCTGTGCGTCGCTCCGACTGCGATTGCAAGTATATCGGAGCCGCGATCGAGCCATGGCACGAGTGCAACAACATCGACCGAGCGCTTTGACCACTCGACTGCGATTCCACTGCCGTTCCGCGCCAAGTCGAACGTCAAGAGCCGATGGTCGCGCATGGTGACTCGCGTCGGCCGACGCGTCGGTCGCGTCCTCACTGCGTTCCATCGATGAGGTCAGTCTCGACACCATGATGGTCACACAAGCCGTCGTCACATGCATACGTCGCTGCACTGAACGAAGGTGCACGCGATCGCCATTCACACCAAGAGCAATACACACACAGTCTCTCTTTTGCTTCACCCACTTGCCGTGTCCTGCTGCAGTTGTTGTTGTTTGCCCACGACGCGCTCGCTTCGATGCATGAACTGGTCGAATGTATAGGACACACAGCCGCGCCTCGAGCTCAGAACTCGTCGCTGCTCTGGATGCGGTTGCGCTCGAGGAAGCCCTGCTTGCTCGAAGCCTCGCGCTCCTCCGCTTCGTCCACCGAGTCGAGGGTCTTGCTGCTCTTCTTCTGCGCCAGTGGCGGTCGATGCGCACTGTGGTGACTCGCAGCACCTGCGCTGTCGTGCTCGTCATCGTCGTCGTCGTCATCGAGCGCAACGCCGTCGCGGTACTTGAGCAAGTTGCGTTCAATGAACGGCGACGTCGTGCGGTACTGGTCCGCGACCCAAATCCGGAGCGTCTCGAGGAACTTGCCGTCGCCGTCGCTGAGCGACCCGTGCACGACGCTGCGCACTTGCGCCGAGTTGTCGCTCTCGAGCTCCCACTCAGTCTTGACTTCAATGTCGTCGCGGTCGCTGCAGACGACCATGAGCAGCGGCACGAACCGCTTCCGGACGTCGCGGCGGATGCTTGGGATCTCGAGCGCGCGCGCTTGCAAGTCGCGCGACGTCTTGCCAGTGATGATGTCAGCGAGCCAGTTCAAGCAAAAGTTGAACTTGCGCAAATTCGAGCGGCAGATCTCGAACCGCAAAAGTTCCAAGAGCTCGACCTGGTCGAGCAGCCGCGCGCAGCGCGCGAGCACGAGCTCTTGGACGCGGAAGAACATCTCGTCCGAGTTCTCGAGGCCGTGACCACCGAGCGCGTAGCAGTTTTCGCACAAGTCAAAGCCGACGCACGTCGCGCACGAGTACCGCGGTCCGACGATCGGCGTCATCTTGCAGAACTGACACGACGTGCCTTCGTGCACATACTTGGCGTTCGTGAACTTTGCCGCCACGCGCTGCTTCGCGCCAGCGACCATTGTGCCCATGAGCTTGGCAGTCTTACCGACTGCGATCGCAGACGGGACGCTCATGCCGCGCCAGCGCCGGTTCACGACTGCTCCATCGTGTGCAGCTGCGCTGTCGCCGTGCGCAGCTGCGTCGGCTTCGCCAGCTGGTTGGTGCAGCGCATGCGGCGTCGGCGACTCGCTCAAGCGCTCGCTGTCGGACGGCGTGCGCGGCGACGCCGCTGGCTCTTTCACCACCACGGGCTTGGACACGTACAACGCTTTCTTCTCAGTCGTGAGCGCGCGCGGACCGTGGAGCACGAGCTTTGCGACGTCGTCGTGCGACGGACCGTAGAACTCGTGGTGCTTCCCGAATCGCTTCTCCTCCGGTCCAAGCGGTCCAGTCACAGAGCTCGGACGCGGCTCGAGCGTAATGCGCACATCGGTCACAATCGTCTTGCGCTCGAGCGTCGCGTACGTCACGCGCATGGTCTTGTGCGCCTTCAGGAGCGGAATGAGGAACGCCTTGAGCTCTGCTTGCGTCGCTTTCGACGCGCCTTTGATCAAGATCTGCGACTCGCCCACGTCGCGGCCTTCGGACTCGGGCGAGAGCGCATCGAGCAGGATCCGACGCGCACCGTCGCGCGCTTCAAACGGGAGCTGGTCGAGGAACGCGTGCAAGCGCTCGGGGTCGCAGTCCGTCGTCGCTGCAGCGCGGACGCGGCGGTCGACGTCCCAGTCGCGCAGGATCTGGTCCTGCGTCGGGTCCTCTGGAGGTAGGAGCCCGCCCGCAGAGATAGGCGGCGGCGTGCCAGGTGGCGTGTCTGGCGTCTCGTCAAAGTCGTCGTCGTCGGCACTGGCTTTCGGTGCACTCTCTGCATCTGGCGCGTCGCGCAAGCGGCTCGTAGGACCAAAGCCGACGCCATTCGCGTCGCTCTGGAGCTGCTGCTGCTGCAGCTGCTCAGGCGCATAGAACGCTGCAGACGACCGGCGCCGGCGCTCCATTTGCTGGATCGTGACTTCGAGGTCCACGATCGCGTCCTGCTTCTCGCGCAGCTGCAGCAAGTGCTTGTCCTGCTCGTCCTGGAGCGTCTGCTCGAGACTCGCAATGCGCTCTTTGTGCGCCGCGACGGCTTCGTCCTTGAGCTGCAGCGCGAGCTCTTTGCGGTCGACGTCTTTGAGCAGCATGCTGTTCTCGGACTTGAGCGCCGCGATCTCAGCGTTCGCTCGCTCGCGCTCCTCTGCGCGCTCTTTGCGCTCGTGCTCGAGCGCTTCGCTGCTCGCTTCTGCGCCGACTTGTGCGGCAGCAGCTTGCGAACCGCTGCTGCTGTCGTGCTCGAGCAGCGCAGCGCCAGCGCGCGCAGCAGTTGGCAAGTCCTTCTTCCCCGCGAGCCGCGCTGACGCCGAGTCGAGGCGCGACACGCGCGCTTTCTTGTTCGACGCCTCGAGCGCGCTCACGAGCCCGCGCAGCGCAGTGCTCTCCTCCTCTTTGAACTTGATCTCTTGCTGCAGGAACGCAATCTGCTTGTGCGACGCATCGAGCTTCGCGGTCTCGAGCGACAGCAGCTCGTTCTCGCGGAAGATGTACTCGAACTTCTTCTTCCAGCGCGCGAGCTCCTTCTTGAGTTGAATGTAGTTCGACTCGTAGATCTGCAGCTCGCGGACTTTGCTCGAGAGCTCCTCTTGCGTCGCGCGGAGCTGCTCTTGCGTCACTTGTCGCTGCGTGTAGCTCGCAGCGTTGCTACTGAAGCCGCCTTCTTCGCCCGTTGCGCCTGCCATCTCGACGCACACGTGTGTTGACCCCTCTTCCTGTTGTTCTCGCTGATGCGTCGAGCTCGCTTCTGCTCGTCCGTGCACACACAAGCTGCTGTCTCACACAGCAAGTCAAGTCAGTGCGCTTCCTACCGCAGAAATGCTGCTCGCGATGCTCACTTGCGATTTTAAACAGGGATCCTCTGTCCACTTGCTGAAGCAGTCGATTGACTTGAAATTTGTAAGAAAAAGCGGTTGGATGCAGCGCTGCTGACCCTCGCGAGCGCTCGCAAATTTAATCTTGATAAAATAATGCAAAACCCTCGCTAGTGTGCGTGTAAGAGTCCACATATATACACCAAGTACAAACATCGAAGACAAAATTTTTTGACTTCAAATCGCACCCGACGTGAAAGTACGCCTTTTGATTTGCATGCCGAACGCAATTCATTTTCAAACCGAATGAATTGACCAGCTACGTTTGAATTGCATTTCTTGAATTGAATCATCCAGCTGTTTGTCGAGAAGGTTTTTAAAAGTAAAACCAAGCCAAATACACTGGTGAAAAAACGCATTTTAACAAGCAACGATTTAGGTTAGAAGCGACATTAAGCGAGTAAATTGCACTGAGAAGAGTGAGAACGTTCGAATTGTTTTCTTATTTTCGGTCTTTTACCTACGAATTGTATGCAGAGAGGTTGTTACGAGACAAACTACGGTACTATATTTTTGATTATTTGATATGGATTCCGTTCAAATTCGATTAGCTAAGTGTGGGGCATTTTTCGAGAGTAACTTTACGACGACCTTTGACTTGCATTTTGTATCAAAGGGAGGATGTTACAACACCATTGACGGTACCATCGAATTTATCATCAGATTCCTCGGCGGATTTTGGCATTTATCTTGCGATTTGTATGTGGGGACTGTGGTATGCACAGATATCCCCATCAGTACGATCAATGCAACGACAGATGCATGGAGAACGAGCGTTGTCGTCGTGGGTAGCGCGTTAGGTACATTTACCGCAACATTACATCAATAACTTCGCTCCACGAGGAATGCAACCCAACCAGCCGGACTGAGGTGCTATCCCTGCAAGCGATCAAACTGGGAGCAACAATGTTAATGCTGGCGCATATGCATACTTCATAGCTGCACGTTTGAGAAGGTATGCTTGCCTGTCAACGCCAGTGCGAGGGGCCACGCGCCGCAATATAATCTCACGACCCGATTCTGACGGCCCCACCAAGTGTTGCAATGCACGACTGTGGTGACCATCACCACCCGCGTATAGAGTACCTCGATACCCTATACCAACTGCTGGGAAGGAACGGCACTGTAGTACCAGGTCCAAGTGATCGGTCGATGAGACTTGGGCACCACAGCCTTCTTGCGTTTTGATACACCACGCGTACTTACGGCGTAAGAAACACCACATTCGCAACACCGAGAGAGCTGCACGCACCGTGCTTTTGACCACGTGCGCGAGGTCCATGCCTAGAAACACGTTCGTCGCGACTTATGTTGCCCCCCCCACTGTGTGCACACTTCCTCAAGCGCGTTGTCTTGTGTGACCCACCACACTCTTGCACTCCAGCGCATCGAGAACGCAATCAAGCAAGTCGCGTTCATGCAAGACTAGCACCTCTGTGTAGACCTCCGTGCCCGAAAATATCGATACTCTGTCGGTTTGAAGCTTGGTTGGTCTGATGACAACTCTTTTCTCATGGTCTCGCAATGGAGGACGTACGAGAGCTCACCACACGGCACGCAAAGCAACGCTGGACCAGCACCCAGGATCGATACATTCCAGTCCTAGTTTCAGCAAGCTCAACGCTGCTCAGCCAGTCCCTTCGCAGCACGATCGGATCGCTGCTCTACGCTACGACGGTATCAAGAACAGACATCGCCGCTGTGCACATCCTTGCGCAAGACGGCGAGTGACCGACAGCAACTGTGCATGCCGGCATTGAGCGCGTTCTCTCGTACTTCTTGCATGCGCTCAACAACGGTCTCTCGTTTAAAGGCAAGGTGACAAGTGATGTCGTGATTGAGGTCTACAAAGACTCTGCATTTGCGACTGATCAAGATCGCGAGGCGAGCACAGCCTACGTGGTGCTTGTCAATGAGTGCTGAGTTGCGTGGGCGTCGAAGCGCCAGACAGTCGTTACGCTGTGGGCATGTAAGGTGGAGTCCATCGCATTCGCAAAGGGCGACAAATGCAGCCATAGGCTTTAAGATCGTCCTGATTGAGATCGGCGCCAACGCCGGTCCGATCGTCGCGAATGAGACAACCATTGGGTAAGCATGTTGCAGAGGGCAGAGGCCGGAGCAAGCACGTGTGTACGCGACGGCATGCGTATACCTGAATGAATCACTCTTCAATACATCAAGTACCAGCAAGATCCCTCCTGCGTTCTCTCCGCGCTTGTCCTCTCAGTTCACAATGTGCCAATGCTCGCGAATATCAGATGTAGCCGCGACGATCGAGTGAAGAGCGACACGTGTGTTTTCGCGGTTCCTGGTGTGCAATGTATGTCTGTAGGAGTGCACATCTGGGTCTCGCTAACCGCACTCCATCACATCGAGGACACAAAATGCAAGTCGCGCTCACGCAAGACCGGCATGAAGTATACACCAATCGAGGCGCCGTCGCCAGCTTTGGAGTGGCCGTCTCGATGGGTGGAGCAACCATGCAGGTTCGCAGCCCCAGAGCAAAACGCTGAATTTGTGAAACTTGATAGTGACAGAAACGAGGTTTTTGATTCTACAGATCCTTACTTTTGTCACTATCGACTGTGTCATTGGATTTTATGTGTTCGCTCTATCAACCCGAACTGCAACTTTTTGCTCACGACGCTCGACGTACGCGGTGCGTGCATGTGTGACGACTGCGGCGGTGGGTGTGCGCGTCTGCTGGCGCTCTGCATCCGCGACTCGCAGTCGCCGACGTCTCCTACGATGCAGCCCGAGCTCTTGGCCCCTCGACAGTCGTCACCGCGGCTGAAGCGACAGAAGCGCGAGACCGCGACGCCTCGCAATGAACAAACCCACGACTACTCGACTGCTACTGCATCTGCGGCGACAACAGCGTCACTGCCTGGACAGAGCGCTAGTACGCCACCGCGCGGCCTCCGTGAGCAGCTTACAGCGCACACCGCGAGTGACGCAAATGTGAGTAAGACGAAGCGCAGCGCCAAGCGCAGCTCGTTTGGCAGTGACGGCAGCAGTGCGTTTGGCGGGAGCGAAGGCACAGCGCGGAGCAGCAGCAGCGGCTCGAGCCAGAGCCTCACAGCACCGTCGAGCGTCCGCAGCAGCAGCAGCTCTGAGAGCTCTGCGACGCAGCGACTGCGGCGCATCCAGCGCTTGGGGCCGCCGGACGTCGTGCTCCACGTCGGGAGCTGCTCGTTCGGGCTCCACTTGAGCGTCGTGGAGCAGCAGAGCCCTGCTCTCTACCGCAAGCTCACTGCGCTGCGCGATGAGTGGGTCCCAGACTCGGACCACGGCGACACAGCACAGTCGCTGCCAGTCGTTGCAGTCACCACAAACGCGGCGAGCACGGAAGACAGCGACGCCAAGCGCGTGCTCCCGACGACGCTCCCGCCGTTTGCGCTCGAGCGCATCGATGGCGCGCGGTTCGTCGGCAGCGCGTCGCTCGGGTCCGAGATCGCGCTGTCGTCCGAGCGTATACGCTGTTGTCTCGAGACCACAGAGACGACAACGGCGCCAATGCCACAGGAGACGGCGCTGTCAGCGAGCAAGCACACCGAGACGCCGTTCGACGTTGTCTACTGCCTCGCGCATGCTACTGCGCACAGCTCGACAGCGAGCGCCTCGAGTCGTCGCGAGAGCAGTCCGTCGCAGACGAGCGTCGCGAGCAGCGCCAGCAGCAGCAGTAGCTCTCGCAAGGCGACGGCAGCGAGCGAACCGAGTCCATCGGCTGCTGCGAGCGACGCGACTGCGCTGTCGGACGCGCGGACGTCCAAAGAGATGCGCGGCCGCGGGACGTTCGCAGCAGCGATGGTCGCGCTCGACTTTGACACTGAGGCGTCGGCCACAGTGCGCAGTGGCGTGCGTCCAGCGTCGCCAGTTGGGAAAGAAAACGTCGCGAGCAACTGCCAGTCCAATCCCACGAAGCAGCAGCAGACGCCGGCATCGCCACAGACTCCAGGCGCTCTCAGCGCGGCGTCGCGTCCATCGAGCGACGCGCGCGTGCGTGTGAAGCGCCGGTCGTTCGAGTCGGCACCGTCGCTACTGCTGCAGAGTCCGCGAGCGAGTGCTCCGCACACGAGCGCGTTGCACGTCGAGTGGCGCGCAGCGGACGCTGCTGCCGTCGCGACGCTCGTCGAGTTCTTGTACACGGACGACGTGCGGCTCGTGGACGTGCGCTGCGCGCCGCACGTCGTGCACCTCTGTCGCTGGCTCCGGCTCCGGAACGAGCTGCTCCACACGTGCGTGAGCATTGCGATCGACCGCGCGCCGTACGCGCAGTGGATCCCGCTGCTGCTCATTGTCGCCGGCGTCCCAGACCACACGCGCCGATCGGCGCTCCTCGCGCAGCTCTTCGCCGTGCTCGACCGCGTCCCGATGGACGAGACGCCCGAGATCCTCGAGCACGTCGAGTTCGAGTACCTGAGCGTGCTCCGCGACGTCGAGCTCCTCACGCGCGTCGTCACGAAAGTCTTCAACGCCATTCGCCACGTCGGTGTCTGGCGCAACGTCCTCGTCGGCTTGGACCTCTGGACCGCACGGACGCTCCGGCACGCGCGGTCGAGCGACGGCGCGGTCTCGCTCCGGTCGCTCCACCGCGCGTTCGCGCCGTGGGAGCCGTTCATCACAGTCCCAGGCGTCCAGATCAGCGGCGAGGCGTACTACGTTCGCCCAAAGACGCTCTTTCGCTTCGGACCGTTCGCGTTCCAAGTGCGCTTTGAGCTCGACTCGCTCGTGCTCATTCAGTGGCGCGTCGTCAAAGACACGAGCAGCAGCAGCAGTCTCGACCTCGACGCCGACGGCGCGCACCAGGACGAGGACACCACGAACGAAGACGCTGCGATGCACGCGCACGACCCAGTGCTGTCGCTCCGCGGCGAGATGAAAGTGCTCTTTCGGTGCGCGCGCAGCGGTCCGACGCACGAGCAGGACGTGTCGCTGCGGTACATGCACTCGGCGCGCGAGTACGGCGTCTGGCAGCCGCTCATTCGGTCGTCCTCGGTGACTGCGCGGCTGATCCCAGTGCTCGAGCTCCGCGCCGTGCGAACGGAAGAGGGCCTCCCGAGTCAGAGTCAGAGCGAGAGCGTCGCAGGCGCGTCGCAAGGCGCAAGTAGCAGCGCCGACGTCTTTGAGCCGCCCGAGTTCCTCTCGGCCAAGTTCACCGGTCGGTTCTTTGTCTGGGGCCACCAGCTCTGCAATCTGTACCACTACATGACGGCGTGCACGCTGTTCTACTCGTCGCCGAGCGGCTCCGTGGGCGACCTCGTGCGCATGAACGTGCTCGAGAAGATGCGCAAGCTCCCGCTAGAGACGCTCGTGCTCGTGCTCGAGAGCGACCGCCTTCGCATTCCTGGCGGCGAGACGACGCTCATGCAAGTGCTCACGACGCTCTGCTTTGGCAGTCGCCATCGTCGCAGCGCCGACAGTGTCGACTACCGCGACGTCCGCGTCGTCCAGACGCTCTTCCAGTGCGTGCGCTGGTGCTTTGCCGACCTCACGCACATCCTCGAGACGCTCGCGCGCGCGCCGCGCGAGTACATGCTCTACGAGCTCATCCAGACCGGATTGCGCGACCCGCTGCGCAAGTTCCCGCGCCGCGTGCCGTACAACGCCCCGGCGACGCCGTACCACGCCGTGACGTCGCTCGTCGAGTTTGAGATCGAAGCCGGCGATCGCGCGCTCTCGCCGAACGGCGGCGACTGTTTCTCGCAAGAGAGCATCTAGCGAGTGGTTGGTGTCCGTCGTGCGAGCGATAGCAGCAGACAGTCATATGAATAGACAGACAGACGACCGTAGGTCTGTAGCTGTAGGGTGTGTTAGACCAGCGAGTGGCGACGTCGAGCCTCAGCGACACTGGAGCTCGAGCACAATCGGCACGTGGTCGCTCCCAGTCACAGCTGCGCGGATCTCAGACGACGCCTAGCGACAGGCACAGTAAGTCTGTCAGTCAACGCCTCCACTCGCACTCGCGCATGATGAGAGACGCACCACAAGCGGCAGCAGCGCGTGCGAGACGACAAAGTAGTCGAGGCGCCAGCCCTTGTTCTTCGCGCGGGCGTTGAACCGGTACGAGTAGTACGAGAACGCCTGCGTCTCGGGCTGCAAGTGCCGGAACGTGTCGACAAAGCCACTTGCGAGGATCGCACTAAAGCTCTCGCGCTCGGCGTCAGTGAAGCCAGGGCTCTTGTTGCGCTGCGCTCAGACCCACCAGTCGTCCGTCAGTCCTTGTACCAGTCGCGTTGTGTCGGAGGCATCGATGGGACAACTACGTACGTTCGTCTTGGGGTCGTGGATGTCGATCTCTTGGTGCGCGACGTTCAAGTCGCCGCACCAGACGACCGGCTTGGTCTGCTCGAGCTCCTGGAGCATCGCGAGCAGCGCGCGGTCCCACGCCTCGGTCCGGAACGCGAGGCGCTCGAGCTTCTGCCCGGCGTTTGGGACGTACGTGTGCACGAGCCAGAACGCGTCGAACTCGAGCGCGAGGAAGCGACCTTCGTCGTCTGCGTCGCCGCGCACGACGATCGCGTCGCGGACGCTCAAGGGCTTGCGCTTGCTCAAGATCGCCGTGCCGGCGTACCCGCGCTTCGCAGCGCACGACCAGTACTGATACGCGTACTGCGGCCAAATGTCTTCGAGCTACAGACGCACGAGCGCGTCAGTGCGCTGCATGCGGCAAAGAGAGGATCGCTATACGTACCTTTTGGAGCTCGTCACGGTCGATCTTCGTCTCGCTAAAGCAGAGCACGTCCGGGTCTTCCTGCGCCACGTACGCGCGCATGTGCACGCTCTCGTCCTTCTTGAGCACTGCGCGCAGTCCGTTCACGTTCCACGCAACGATCTTCGTCGCAGTCGCTGCGCTCCGAGGCGCGACGCCGTCGAACTGCGCGTACTCGTCAACGCGCGCTTGGAGCGCTGCAGAGATCGGACTCGCAGGCTTTGGGAGCACGCGCGCAGCTTTGGACGCCGCGCTCTTCTTCGCAAACAGCGCGCTCCATGCGTTCTTGCTGTCTGCATGAGCGCTAGCAGTAGACGCAGTCGTGTCGCTAGCGTCTGTCGCGTCGGTGGCTGCAGCGCTCCCAGCCGCAGCAGCGTCCGCCGCAGGCGGCGTGGCGACGCGCTGTTTCTTTGCCTTTGAAGCAGTCGTGGTCGTGCCGCGAGCAGCAGCAGCAGCAGTTGACGTTGTTGTCGAGACCGTGCGCTTTGAGGCGCGCGCAGTGGTCGCCGTCGTCTTGACTGCCGCCGCCGCGACGTCGACAACTGTCGCTGCCGCTGCGCGAAGGCGCGCGCTCTGGCGCGCAGAGCTCATGTTGGTGCTGGCGTGAGAGGTTGTCAAGCGTTGGAAGAGCTCTTGCTAAAATACCGCAATCTCTCGATAAACGTCTCGCAACCGTTTAACGAGTTTTACTGTACCACACAAAAGAGGGCAAGAGTGCATAGTTCTCGTGTAGGTTCCGTATTATGGCAATACAAAAGCAATGAGACAGAAAACAGCGAGCTACGAGAAGTACTCAAAGACTTGACCAACTGCGAGCACGTCGCTATCACTAGACCGTGGTGGAATGGTGGCTTTGCGATGCGATCGTCATGAGTGTGGCGACGCCGTGAAGGCTCTGGTGCATTTGGCTGCAGTGCGATCACTGCTACAGCACCTGTGGGGTTAGTCTGACAAGCACAGTGTGCTCGAAGTTTGAGACCACTCGTGTTTCACCAAGCGCAACTCGTCATCACCTGTGGTGCATGGGCACACCGACAGCGGCGCTCGCGTACTACTGCCCTCTCACCTCCGCCCATTGTTCGTGTAAGTTATTGCGTGTTGGAGCAGCTAACGATGCTCGGACATCACAACAAGCAACCGAGTGGTCTTGCACTCTGACAACAAGCTCAACATGTTCTACAAGGTCTCGAGTCCAGCGTTGTGAGGCGGCAACACTCGCACTCGTCAAGCAAGAGACCAAGAACATGTTGCGTTGCTAGAGCTGACTCTGTCACTGGCTTCGCCGTCGTGCCAGCTCAAGAGCCGCGATAGGTGTTGAGTATTGAGCTGAAACACTACGACTTCATAGCATTCATCTTCTTGACTCCAAGGTCCTCGTATGCGGCAGCTGTACGACAAACACCAGGCAACGCACCACAGCACACAAGCATCATCGCCGCTACATTACATAGTCCTTCCTTCTTCTTTATCTCCTCACAGCTCAAACTCCTCGGCGTGGACGTCAAACGCACGCGTGTCGATCGCTGCGACTGCGCGCACCGTCGCTGTCTTGAGCGCTTCCGGACCCGAGACGAAGACGCCGATCGCAGCCGACGCTACTGCTACTTGAGATGTCCACGACGTGCCAGCGCCAGTGTACGCGTGCGATCGGTGCGCTTGCTCGAGCAGCGCGTGCACGTCTGGTCGCTGACCGACCACGACGTTGTACTCGCTCAGCAAGTCGTCGATCGTGAGCGCGTGGAGCGCAGTCGTCGTTGCTGCTGATGCGAACAGCGGTGGCGTCGACTCGGACAGTAGTGGCTCGTAGTTGAGCGACGGCGCTGCTGCTGCGCTCGCTCGGAGCGCGAGCACGCGCTCGACGCCAGCAACAAAGAGCACGACGAGTGCGCTCGCAAACAGCACGGACGCTTGCTGGAGGTACTGGAGCGGCCAGAGACTCGGACGATCGACGTCGTCTGCGTCACGCGCGCGCCGGAACACGAGGTCGCAGAGTGCGAAGGTACTGCTCACAAACACGACCGCGTACGTCAGTGCCTTGAGTCGTCTCGACCGCAGTGGCGCTCGGAACGCGCGCGCCTGCGCTACAGACGCTCGCGTCGGCTCTGGCACTCTCGCTCGATAGCGAATGTACCGCTGCCGCTCCTCGACACTCGGACGTCGCGTCACACTCAAGTGGAAGCGGAAGAACTCGCTGCGGGGGTCGAACGACCGGAGCTCTGCGAGCAGCGGGTGGATCTCCTCGAGTAGCGCCAGCTCGCGGAACGTGAAGATGAAGAACACGCGCTGCGACGGCGTCTCGTGGTGCGACAGCTTCGCCACCATGTCCTCGAGGATCGCGAACAGCGGCGTCACGCCGATGCCGCCGCCAATCAGACACACGGTCGAGTACTCGTCGTACATCTCGAGCGACGCGCCGTAGTAGCCGTCCATGAAGATCGTCGGGAGCACGTTGTCGCGCTTGCACTGCTCGCTGTACTCGACAAGGTCGTTCGTCCAGTCGCCGAGCGACTTGAGCAAGATCGTGAGCGTCGCGGCGTTCGTGCGCGGCGACGAGCCGATCGTGAACGCGTGCCACTGCAGCTTCGAGATCGCCGGCACGTTCAAGTAGACGAACTGGCCGACCTTGAAGTCGCCGTCGCGAGCCGTCGAGCGTGCGATCACGACCTTCACGATGTCGTTGTCCAGCGTCGTGAACTCCTTCACTTGCACGGGCGTGAACGAGTTGGCGCTCGAGAGCGAGCGGCTGATCACGTACAACAGGAACGTCGGGAGGATCCACCAGACCGACGGCGCCCAGTGAAGGACGAGGAACACGACGCTCAAGCCAAAGAGCTGATGAAAGTAGTAGAAGGCGTTGTAGCACTTGCGCCGCACGTACGGAACAGACGAGAGGCCAATCGCGACAAAGAGCACGAGCGCGAGCTCGCCAAAGACGTTGAGCCACACGCGGCGGCCGCGCATCGAGTCGAGGTCGCAGTCAAAGCACGGGAGGCACTTGTCGCGCCATGTGCCTTCGAGCACCCACGCGTAGTAGAAGCCGGCGCAGTGGCCGACCGCCGTGACCACAGTCGCGACGCCGAGCCAGCGGTGGTACTTGATGCCGTTTGCGTATGAGACATTGAGCAGCTCCATCCAGACGCACGCGCGCGTCGCAGGCAGGAAGAGGAACGCCATGTTGAACAGACAGTTCATCCCGAGCGCGACGGCGACGGTCTTCAAGAGACGCTCGAGCGGCATCGCTGGCGCGTGCTGGAGACGCACGATGCACTGGTAGTAGAACACGCAGACGTTGCCGCCAACGAGCGCAAGCAAGAACAGTGCTTCGCCGTAGCTCCACCATGATACGCAGCCAAACACGCTTGGTCGGCGGCGCAAGACCGCGGCGAGACGCATCATCCCCGTCGATGCTACGCGTCGGACACGGCGTTGGTGCTGCGCGAACTCTGCGATCACGAGTGCCACGAGCGCCGGGAGCACGCCAATGAGCACAAAGTACGTCGGCGCGACCATCTCGACGTGGCCATCGGGTCCTGGCAGTCCCCACCACGCAGCGATCACGCCGCGGATGTGCTCCGAGAAGATCGGTGTGAAGATCACGAGCTGACCGAGTGTGAAGACGCTGCTCGCGGCGACAATGAGCACCTGTGCGAGTGCGCGCAGCCACGAGAGTGCGATGGTCAGGGAGTGCTGGCTTCGTTGCCGACGCCAGTTCGTTGTCGTTGTTGCTGCTGCTGGGTCGCGGTAGCGCAAGAACGACGTCTTGCTGTCGCTGCTGCTAGCCACAGCATCCGTGCTCGTGAACCGGAACGGCGCCATTGCGTCTCGACGTCAAGTCCACTGCGTGCGACGACTGGCTTCGCGACGCAGAATCGCGAGTGACACGCTCCGCTGCGAGTCGAGCGTTTAACGTAGCGCCATCGTCGTGATCGAAAGCAAGTGTAGCCATGTGCGAGCGAGGGATGGGAGGTATCCACGAAAGCGCTGTTCTACATTTTATCTTGGATCTGTATGCTAGAGTGCACGAAGAGCATTTCGGTTCGAAAACCAAGCGAGCGCGTGCCTCCCGTCACTCTCGACCTCGACACGTGCCTCTCGCGCGCGAGCTGCCTCGCGAGGTCGCTGCCACGCGCCGCTCGCCAAACACATCACATTGCTTTGAGCTCAGAGGTCGGCAACCGCTCATCGTCACTTGATGAAAAGGATCGCTCGACGAGCGCAAGCGTGCTGCCACTATCTTGTTTCGGCAAGGCGAAGCGAGAGCGCCAACAGCATCCTACATAGCACTACTGCTACATGCGTATTGCCATAGGAGGCAAGGCGGCATTCTTCAGAGTATACACGCTCTCCTAACATGTACGTACATGCGCCACGAGACGATGACACAGCGATCGCACTTGGTCTTGTCCAGCAAATGTAGCAACGCAGCGTGTTCTTGGTCTCTTGCTTGACGAGTGCGAGTGTTGCCGCCTCACAACGCTGGACTCGAGACCTTGTAGAACATGTTGAGCTTGTTGTCAGAGTGCAAGACCACTCGGTTGCTTGTTGTGATGTCCGAGCATCGTTAGCTGCTCCAACACGCAATAACTTACACGAACAATGGGCGGAGGTGAGAGGGCAGTAGTACGCGAGCGCCGCTGTCGGTGTGCCCATGCACCACAGGTGATGACGAGTTGCGCTTGGTGAAACACGAGTGGTCTCAAACTTCGAGCACACTGTGCTTGTCAGACTAACCCCACAGGTGCTGTAGCAGTGATCGCACTGCAGCCAAATGCACCAGAGCCTTCACGGCGTCGCCACACTCATGACGATCGCATCGCAACCAGACCAGTCGAACGCGATGGTGAAGACGGCGGCGGAGACAGAGTCTTGTTCGTAGCGTGTAGAGTGTGAGCCTCGCAGCAGCAGCGAGCGAGTTGCGGAATGAGCGACTCGCGAACAGCAGACGAGTGACAAGCTCAAAACGAGCGAGCGAAAGCCAGGGCGAGACGGAATGCGCAAGCCAGCGATCTTGAAAGGAGTGGCGCTCACGCAACAAGCCGCTGCAGCGTTTGGTGACTGCAGTGCGCACGAACAGAGCAAATCGCTGGATCGATGCGCGTCAACGACATGGCGTCGCATTCGTGTCCGAACGCTCGCACGACGGACGCGTCGCAGAGCACGTCGCCTGCCATGAATGCAGCTCGAGTGGTGGCGGTGGTCTCAGGATTCAGCACGCCACGCCAACATCATCCAGTTGCTGTCGCAGTGACGGCGACGGAGCCGAGGAAGCGAGCCTTTCATGAGGGTTCGTGAATGCGACCTTTGCCCACTGTTCCTCCTCGACATGCTGTCACTAGGGCCGCATCAGATGGTCTCGTGCGTCAACGCTGTCGGAGCGCGAGAGGCGACGACGACGCGGCAACTTGATCAAGATCAGCGCTCGCTCGGCACATGCCGGCACGCGCTGGCGTGGTGTGTCCGCCCAATCACATGCGGACATGAGTTGGACGATCTATGTCGCTTCGCGTGACTGTCGTTGTCAAGGCATCCACTTGCTCGCTCGGTCTCTTGCAGGCGTCGTCTAGTCGCCGCCGCTGCACCACCCGGACGACCAGTCCAGACGCGCGCTGAACAGGACGTCGATGCGGATCGGGCCGCCCGGCCCGAATTCAACGCCGGTCGCGTGGGTGGTCTCAAGCGCTCGGTGGCACGCTCCCCGTCAAGGATAGCCACGCAGGAACTGGACTGTGCATTGCGCGCCGGATGTCTGCGTGCGACCTCGACACAAGCGAGCGCTTGCCCTGTGTTCGCTTGCACTTTTGCGATGCGTGGGTGGTCGTTGTCGACGAGGTCATGGCGATGGTGGATGGCATCAAGTGCCCGAAATGTCGACGTCAACGCCGACGCTGACGAGGATGTCGTCGAGCTCCTTGCGTCGATGTGATTGACATGGGGAGGATGGGCGAGCCGACGCGTTCATGATCGAGTTAACCTCGAGAGCCTCCACCACTGGGACGCCGTCCGTGCTCTCGATAGAGTCTGCGATCGCGCTTCACACTCGCTTTCGGCCGCTGCTGTCGAGCCAGCATCAAATCGACACCTTACTCCTCGCTGTCGCTGGCATCGGTCGCTGTGCCACACAACACACGGCGCGCAACACTCAGCTGCCTCGGGGCGCTCCCGGCACACCGAACCGAACCACTACCGCGACGACGCAATGCATTTTTTGCGTACGAATACGGGGTCCTGGACGACGCCCGAATGGCGCGCAGTGGTTCAAAACAGTCCCCGATGCTAGAGTTGCGAGAGATCACGCCGAGACCACATACTGCATGCCTTACACGAGCGCTTCGAATGCCGCTGGGAGCGCCGAGACATCAGAGACTACGTCCACGAGCACCAGTCACAGCAGTAATGGCAACCAGTGACGAGAGAGCTCAGGAGAGCGAGACACAATGCATATATCTGTGTTTCGCCCAGCTGAGCAACGCGAGCCATCACTGGTGTGAACCAGCAGAGCCTTTCACTTGCACGACTTGCTCGAGAGCCGATGCAGCGCGTGCTGAGAATTCGGACGGCAAATCTCAAGTCTGTCGCGTGGAGACAGCGACGCCTGCTCTTGGTGGTACCTTCCATTGCGCCGCCCTCACACGGACGCGCGTGCCTCACTCCTGTGAGCCTCCCCGAGCTCACCAGATGCACCAACAAGGGCGTCTGGACCAACGAAAGTCACCTTGTTGCTCAGATCCGTCCGAGCCACGGACGATGCCGATTTCGCGCTCGTCGAGCCTCTGCCTGGCGCTTCCATCAACTCTGTCTCCTCCTCATTCTGCATCTTTCACCGGCCGACTCAAGTTCTCTCCGAAAGTTGCTAGTCACCAGAACATCGTCGTCATGGCTCCTGCAAGCGCTGCACTGACGCCGAACCCGGTCGGCGACTACGCCGTGATCAAGACCCCGGACGTCGACGGCGTGAAGCCCGTCGGCACTAGCCAGCGCCGCTTCGGTCCGTCGTCGTGGAGCGCCAAGTACTGGTACCCTCGGCAACATCGCGCAGCTCCTCATCGTGCTCTCAATCATCGCGTACGTGTACGGCCAGATCGGGTACTTTGCGCCACATTATGGTTCATCACTGAGCAAGACGATCGCGTCGTGGTGGGGTGTGCCTCGTGTCGCGACCAAGAACGGACCGAAGGGACACCCCGAGATGACCCGTCCGACGTACTTCTTCCTCTTCGCCACTCTGCCGCTCTTCGCTTCGCTCTTCCTGCTCGAGTTCTTGCGCCACTACAACGTGCGCCAGATCTCGTCGCGTGTCGTGATGAAGTTTGCGCTCGTGATGCGCCGCAAGCCGCGCGTGCTCGGATGGGTGTCGTGGTTCAGCTTCGGTGAGCTCCTCTTCCTCGGCGCGCTCATCGGCGGCAACATCTGGGTCTTCTACTACTACTATACCTCACGCTACGCCAAGATGAACCGGTTTGCCAAGTCCAAGAAGACGACCGTCGACTTCAACTTGTACATGGAGATCATTGGCTTGACGCTCGGCTTCACCTGCATCTTCAACATGGCGTTCCTCTTCATCCCTGCGACGCGCAACGCCGTCTGGATGGAGTTCATGAACATCTCGTACGCGAATGGCGTCAAGTACCACCGCTGGATCGGCGTCGTGACGGTCGTGACGGCGTTCTTCCACTGCGTCGGGTACTACATCTCGTGGATTCGCCAGCGCATTTGGATGGAGAAAGCACTCCCTTGCTTCGACTGCCCGTTGAACGAGCGCAAGGGCCACAAAGTCTGGATGAACGTCTTCGGCGAGATCGCGCTGATCTTGTTCCTCATCATCGCGGTGACGTCGATTCCGTACATCCGGCGTCAGTTCTACAACGCGTTCTACTACTTCCATCAGCTCTTTGCGCTCGCAGTGATCTTCTCCGTGCTGCACTGGAACCCGATCGTCTACTGGATCCTCCCGACGTTCCTGTTGTACGTGATCAGCCGCTCGCTCTCGAGCGCCAACTCGTTCACGCCCGTGCAAGTGAAGGAGTTCACGACGCTGGACAACGACATCGTGAAGGTCGTGATCGCACGCTCGACGGCTCGCGACGGCGACTTCAAGGTCGGCCAGTTCGTCTACTTGAACGTGCCGGCGATCTCGAAGCTGCAGTGGCACGCGTTCACGATCGGCTCGTCGCCGCGCACGAACGCCGCGACGCTCACGATCTTGCTCAAGTCGCTCGGCGACTGGACGAACGACCTTGTCGAGTACAGCGAGCAGTGCAAGCGCGACAACGTGCTCCCGACGATCTTCATGGACGGCTACTACGGCGCGTCGCTCGAGATGTACGACGAGTACTCGACCGTGTGTCTGATTGGCGGCGGCATCGGCGTGACGCCGCTGTTCGCGATCCTCGAGGACATGGTGGCGAAGCTGTCGCACCACGAGACGCCGTCGCAGCGCGTGTTCTTCATCTTCACGTTCCGCGAGCTGGCGCTACTCGAGGAGATCCACCCGCTTTTGTGCAAGATCAAGGAGCTGGATCCGCAGGAGAAGTTCTTCAGCTTCCAGTTCAGCCTGACGCGCACGCCGACAGAAGAGAAGCTCGACGAGCCACTGGACCACGAGCGTCTCGGCGGCAAGGCGCACGTGCTCGCGACGAAATACTCGACCGAGATCACGAAGAAGACGCCGGTGCCGTTCGCCGAGCCGCTGCGGTCGCGCGCGAGCAAGTCGCTCATGTACCTCACGACGTTCTTCATCGTGACGCTGCTCTTCGTCGTGTCCAAGTACGGCGACAAGATCAAGACCGCGGACACCCGTCTGGCGTACTTGCAGGCGTTTGTTGAGAGTCTGATCCCGTTCGTCGCGGCGTTCTTGGTGTACGCGCACATCTTTGTCGAGAAGAGCTTCTTCAAGAAGACTGGCAGCAGCGCCGGCTCGAGTGGCGAGAAGGACGTGCGCTACGGCATCCAGACGCCGGCGTCGCCCAAGCTGTACGCGAGCGACGTGCACACGTTCCGCGACCTCGTGCGCGAGTACAACGTCGCGGTCGGCACGCGTCCGAACATGCAGGTGGTCATGCGCCAGGTGTTCGACGCGCACGAGTCGTTCCGCGCCGAGTTCCCGTCCGCGACGGGCAACACCACGGTCGGCGTCTTCATCTCGGGTCCCGAGGCACTCAAGAGTGCGACCGAGCACGCGGTCGCAGACATCGGCACGAGCCACTTTGACATCCACGAAGAGGAGTTTGAGATGTAGGCGCTGCGCTCGTAGTATAGACTTTGGAGCTACGGAGCAGCCAGTGCCAAATGCACTCGTAGATTTTGCATCGAGTCGTCTTGTGCAAGATGTGTTTGGTCGCGATCGCTCGAGCTGTGGTTGACGCTGCTCGAGGAACTAGACCTCGCGTGTGTTCGTTCCGGCAAAGACCGAATGCTCGGTAGCCTCACCCATCACAAGCTCTATCTCTATCTCTCTTGTTCAGGCCTCTTTCCTTCAGGTGATTGAGTTGAGGCGCACTGCTCCGAGCGCACCTGCACTGCCGCAACCGCGGAGACGCCAGGTTTCTTGACCGAATTGAATCCCGTTTGGCTGGTTGTCTGCTTGCTCGTGATGTCGGTGATGTCGGTGATGTCGGTGATGTTCGTGATGTTCGTGATGTTCGGGTGGTGCAGGCAGGTAGCGTCTATAGAAGGTCGTTCGGGAGCGTCTGCGCAGAGTACTAAGATCGACGCTTTCTTTGCTTTGTGAAGGCGCTACTGTAAGTCGTGCAAGTCTATTGCGAGAGGTGTTTAGACCATTCGGACAAAAGGGATTGACTATCGGAATGAGTGCGGATTCTGTATCTCTAACAAAGTCGGATCGACGGGATCGAGGAGTACACTACACTGCTGCTTTCGGTGCTTCAAACTCGAACTCAAGTCCAGGAGGATGCACGCTCGACGCAAGTCAACGTTAACAAAACTTTGCTGTGCGCACGCGACTCGAGACAAACAGCACCACCGACCGCACAACGAGGTGATCGCATATACTAGCAGAGAGAGAGATTGTCGCGAGCGCGACGAGCAGCTGAGTGCTTTCGTGCTTTCGTGCTTGCGAGCGTCTAGAGTCCAGAGTCCAGTGCTGCTGTGTATGTATGGAGCGCCGCGAGCTTGGCCCCGGCAAGGACTCGGAGGCAAGGACTCGAGAGTTGAACCGCGCGCGCGCGCGTTCTTCCATGGAGCAACGGGTACATGTGCACGCACGCAAGGCAAGCCAGCAAAGCGAGGCAAAGCAAGCAAAAAGCAAGTAAAGCTAGGCAAGCAAACAAAGCAAGGACATGCTTGGTTGACTGGTCCGAGCGATTCGATCTGAGCAGCGATCCGACTGCGCTCGTTCTATGCACACGGATCCACGCGTCTGCTCGGCGCTGATTGGCCGATTCGTGTTAAGTCGCGTGCCCAAAGTCGCAAAAAAAGTCGCAAAAGTCGCAAAAGCCACATCTTGGCTTCGCCAGTCAGCACCTGCGACGCGCGCACGAACAACACAACACAACGTGTGCACTCGAGTGTGCGGTTGCTCTCTCACACTTGTGAGAGAGTCTGTGCCGGACGCAGTCCGCGGCAAGCTGAACTTTTGGCGATCCACGCAGGTGCTGGTTGACGCACAGCGGCATGGAGCACGAAGCACCTCGAGCACAACCGTCCTGCGGCGTCCAACGTCCTTGCTCTCATTGTCTCATTGACATTGAGTGCGTGTGACCAGCGCCTTGCTTCGACAGCCGCCCGCTTCCAGGATCTTGAAACCAGACGACGCAGAGCGTGGTGGCGAGCGAACGCAGCTGGCGGTGGGCGTCGTCGCCGTCGTCGTCGCTGTTGTTGTTGTTGTTGTTGAGCGGCGCCTGCCAAAGACACGCACTGCGATTTGCCTCGCCTTGATTCTACCCGCCCGCACTTGCTGCTGGTTTCCCGAATCTCACAGAGTGCGGTTGCTTGTTTGGCCGATTACAGGTGATGAAGCTGTCGACGCGGTGAACTGTTAGAGATACAGAATCCGCACTCATTTCAATAGTCAATCCCTTTTGTCCGAGTGGTCTAAACACCACTCGCAATATGAGCGGCATCATGTACACACGCACGCGCAAAGGGGCCTAGACTGGCCAAACGGACCTGATACTATCTGCCCTCACTCTCTCGCACAGCGCGGTGCGAGTTCGAAGCGCGTCGCCGACGGAAGCTAAGCCTGCAGGCGAAGCAGTCCAAGTGCGCGCACAGCCTTCACCGACATGCTCTGGTTGCGACGGCTCTGGTTGCGACGCAGCGCATACAACCTCGTTGGACGCGGCGACGCTGCTCCTCGTCATGACGCAGCGCTTTTGACTTGTTAACCAACAAACACGCCAGTGCGACTTGACTCAGTGCGTCGCTTGGTCAGCGCCATTGGTCTGAGGCACACGCGCGCCGCTTGACTCGGATCCCAGCCGGTCGACCGGAGCTGAAACCCTGCAGCCAAGTGGAGATGAGCAAGATCGCCACCGCTGCGCCGCGACGCGACACACATACTCGAGGGAGTGTCCTAGACACTGGGACTGTTGAGCGTGACCGATCTCACCAGTCCTCTCTCCTCACAACAACTGTGGACCAACAGAACCCCTCTTGGTCACCTCCGCCCGACTGACTCGCGAGCGCAAGCAAGCACCACTCGAACGCGCGCCAGACACTCTCACTCCACAACTTTCTACCTCCGACGCAAGTCCATCTCGCGGAACTCGCGACGCAAGCTAGAGCTCGGAATTGAGGCAGTCCAATCACAGCCATGGCTCCTGCAAGCGCTGCACTGACGCCGAACCCGGTCGGCGACTACGCCGTGATCAAGACCCCGGACGTCGACGGCGTGAAGCCCGTCGGCACTAGCCAGCGCCGCTTCGGTCCGTCGTCGTGGAGCGCCAAGTACTGGTACCCTCGGCAACATCGCGCAGCTCCTCATCGTGCTCTCAATCATCGCGTACGTGTACGGCCAGATCGGGTACTTTGCGCCACATTATGGTTCATCACTGAGCAAGACGATCGCGTCGTGGTGGGGTGTGCCTCGTGTCGCGACCAAGAACGGACCGAAGGGACACCCCGAGATGACCCGTCCGACGTACTTCTTCCTCTTCGCCACTCTGCCGCTCTTCGCTTCGCTCTTCCTGCTCGAGTTCTTGCGCCACTACAACGTGCGCCAGATCTCGTCGCGTGTCGTGATGAAGTTTGCGCTCGTGATGCGCCGCAAGCCGCGCGTGCTCGGATGGGTGTCGTGGTTCAGCTTCGGTGAGCTCCTCTTCCTCGGCGCGCTCATCGGCGGCAACATCTGGGTCTTCTACTACTACTTTGACGCACGCTACACGCGCATCAGCGCGAACGCCAAGGCGAAGAAGACATCCATCAGCTTCAACTCGTACATGGAGATGATCGGCTTGACGCTCGGCTTCACCTGCATCTTCAACATGGCGTTCCTCTTCATCCCTGCGACGCGCAACGCCGTCTGGATGGAGTTCATGAACATCTCGTACGCGAATGGCGTCAAGTACCACCGCTGGATCGGCGTCGTGACGGTCGTGACGGCGTTCTTCCACTGCGTCGGGTACTACATCTCGTGGATTCGCCAGCGTACGTGGAGCCAGCAGGCGCTGCCGTGCTTTGACTGTCCGCTGAACCAGCGCCAGGGTGTCAAGGTCTGGATGAACGTCTTCGGCGAGATCGCACTACTCGCGTTCTTGGTGATCGGCGCCACTTCCATCCCATGGGTGCGCCGCAAGTTCTACAACGCGTTCTACTACTTCCACCACCTCTTCATTGTCGGCGTGGTCTTTGCGGTTCTCCACTGGAACCCGATCGTCTACTGGATCCTCCCGACGTTCCTGTTGTACGTGATCAGCCGCTCGCTCTCGAGCGCCAACTCGTTCACGCCCGTGCAAGTGAAGGAGTTCACGACGCTGGACAACGACATCGTGAAGGTCGTGATCGCACGCTCGACGGCTCGCGACGGCGACTTCAAGGTCGGCCAGTTCGTCTACTTGAACGTGCCGGCGATCTCGAAGCTGCAGTGGCACGCGTTCACGATCGGCTCGTCGCCGCGCACGAACGCCGCGACGCTCACGATCTTGCTCAAGTCGCTCGGCGACTGGACGAACGACCTTGTCGAGTACAGCGAGCAGTGCAAGCGCGACAACGTGCTCCCGACGATCTTCATGGACGGCTACTACGGCGCGTCGCTCGAGATGTACGACGAGTACTCGACCGTGTGTCTGATTGGCGGCGGCATCGGCGTGACGCCGCTGTTCGCGATCCTCGAGGACATGGTGGCGAAGCTGTCGCACCACGAGACGCCGTCGCAGCGCGTGTTCTTCATCTTCACGTTCCGCGAGCTGGCGCTACTCGAGGAGATCCACCCGCTTTTGTGCAAGATCAAGGAGCTGGATCCGCAGGAGAAGTTCTTCAGCTTCCAGTTCAGCCTGACGCGCACGCCGACAGAAGAGAAGCTCGACGAGCCACTGGACCACGAGCGTCTCGGCGGCAAGGCGCACGTGCTCGCGACGAAATACTCGACCGAGATCACGAAGAAGACGCCGGTGCCGTTCGCCGAGCCGCTGCGGTCGCGCGCGAGCAAGTCGCTCATGTACCTCACGACGTTCTTCATCGTGACGCTGCTCTTCGTCGTGTCCAAGTACGGCGACAAGATCAAGACCGCGGACACCCGTCTGGCGTACTTGCAGGCGTTTGTTGAGAGTCTGATCCCGTTCGTCGCGGCGTTCTTGGTGTACGCGCACATCTTTGTCGAGAAGAGCTTCTTCAAGAAGACTGGCAGCAGCGCCGGCTCGAGTGGCGAGAAGGACGTGCGCTACGGCATCCAGACGCCGGCGTCGCCCAAGCTGTACGCGAGCGACGTGCACACGTTCCGCGACCTCGTGCGCGAGTACAACGTCGCGGTCGGCACGCGTCCGAACATGCAGGTGGTCATGCGCCAGGTGTTCGACGCGCACGAGTCGTTCCGCGCCGAGTTCCCGTCCGCGACGGGCAACACCACGGTCGGCGTCTTCATCTCGGGTCCCGAGGCACTCAAGAGTGCGACCGAGCACGCGGTCGCAGACATCGGCACGAGCCACTTTGACATCCACGAAGAGGAGTTTGAGATGTAGGCGCTGCGCTCGTAGTATAGACTTTGGAGCTACGGAGCAGCCAGTGCCAAATGCACTCGTAGATTTTGCATCGAGTCGTCTTGTGCAAGATGTGTTTGGTCGCGATCGCTCGAGCTGTGGTTGACGCTGCTCGAGGAACTAGACCTCGCGTGTGTTCGTTCCGGCAAAGACCGAATGCTCGGTAGCCTCACCCATCACAAGCTCTATCTCTATCTCTCTTGTTCAGGCCTCTTTCCTTCAGGTGATTGAGTTGAGGCGCACTGCTCCGAGCGCACCTGCACTGCCGCAACCGCGGAGACGCCAGGTTTCTTGACCGAATTGAATCCCGTTTGGCTGGTTGTCTGCTTGCTCGTGATGTCGGTGATGTCGGTGATGTCGGTGATGTTCGTGATGTTCGTGATGTTCGGGTGGTGCAGGCAGGTAGCGTCTATAGAAGGTCGTTCGGGAGCGTCTGCGCAGAGTACTAAGATCGACGCTTTCTTTGCTTTGTGAAGGCGCTACTGTAAGTCGTGCAAGTCTATTGCGAGAGGTGTTTAGACCATTCGGACAAAAGGGATTGACTATCGGAATGAGTGCGGATTCTGTATCTCTAACAAAGTCGGATCGACGGGATCGAGGAGTACACTACACTGCTGCTTTCGGTGCTTCAAACTCGAACTCAAGTCCAGGAGGATGCACGCTCGACGCAAGTCAACGTTAACAAAACTTTGCTGTGCGCACGCGACTCGAGACAAACAGCACCACCGACCGCACAACGAGGTGATCGCATATACTAGCAGAGAGAGAGATTGTCGCGAGCGCGACGAGCAGCTGAGTGCTTTCGTGCTTTCGTGCTTGCGAGCGTCTAGAGTCCAGAGTCCAGTGCTGCTGTGTATGTATGGAGCGCCGCGAGCTTGGCCCCGGCAAGGACTCGGAGGCAAGGACTCGAGAGTTGAACCGCGCGCGCGCGCGTTCTTCCATGGAGCAACGGGTACATGTGCACGCACGCAAGGCAAGCCAGCAAAGCGAGGCAAAGCAAGCAAAAAGCAAGTAAAGCTAGGCAAGCAAACAAAGCAAGGACATGCTTGGTTGACTGGTCCGAGCGATTCGATCTGAGCAGCGATCCGACTGCGCTCGTTCTATGCACACGGATCCACGCGTCTGCTCGGCGCTGATTGGCCGATTCGTGTTAAGTCGCGTGCCCAAAGTCGCAAAAAAAGTCGCAAAAGTCGCAAAAGCCACATCTTGGCTTCGCCAGTCAGCACCTGCGACGCGCGCACGAACAACACAACACAACGTGTGCACTCGAGTGTGCGGTTGCTCTCTCACACTTGTGAGAGAGTCTGTGCCGGACGCAGTCCGCGGCAAGCTGAACTTTTGGCGATCCACGCAGGTGCTGGTTGACGCACAGCGGCATGGAGCACGAAGCACCTCGAGCACAACCGTCCTGCGGCGTCCAACGTCCTTGCTCTCATTGTCTCATTGACATTGAGTGCGTGTGACCAGCGCCTTGCTTCGACAGCCGCCCGCTTCCAGGATCTTGAAACCAGACGACGCAGAGCGTGGTGGCGAGCGAACGCAGCTGGCGGTGGGCGTCGTCGCCGTCGTCGTCGCTGTTGTTGTTGTTGTTGTTGAGCGGCGCCTGCCAAAGACACGCACTGCGATTTGCCTCGCCTTGATTCTACCCGCCCGCACTTGCTGCTGGTTTCCCGAATCTCACAGAGTGCGGTTGCTTGTTTGGCCGATTACAGGTGATGAAGCTGTCGACGCGGTGAACTGTTAGAGATACAGAATCCGCACTCATTTCAATAGTCAATCCCTTTTGTCCGAGTGGTCTAAACACCACTCGCAATATGAGCGGCATCATGTACACACGCACGCGCAAAGGGGCCTAGACTGGCCAAACGGACCTGATACTATCTGCCCTCACTCTCTCGCACAGCGCGGTGCGAGTTCGAAGCGCGTCGCCGACGGAAGCTAAGCCTGCAGGCGAAGCAGTCCAAGTGCGCGCACAGCCTTCACCGACATGCTCTGGTTGCGACGGCTCTGGTTGCGACGCAGCGCATACAACCTCGTTGGACGCGGCGACGCTGCTCCTCGTCATGACGCAGCGCTTTTGACTTGTTAACCAACAAACACGCCAGTGCGACTTGACTCAGTGCGTCGCTTGGTCAGCGCCATTGGTCTGAGGCACACGCGCGCCGCTTGACTCGGATCCCAGCCGGTCGACCGGAGCTGAAACCCTGCAGCCAAGTGGAGATGAGCAAGATCGCCACCGCTGCGCCGCGACGCGACACACATACTCGAGGGAGTGTCCTAGACACTGGGACTGTTGAGCGTGACCGATCTCACCAGTCCTCTCTCCTCACAACAACTGTGGACCAACAGAACCCCTCTTGGTCACCTCCGCCCGACTGACTCGCGAGCGCAAGCAAGCACCACTCGAACGCGCGCCAGACACTCTCACTCCACAACTTTCTACCTCCGACGCAAGTCCATCTCGCGGAACTCGCGACGCAAGCTAGAGCTCGGAATTGAGGCAGTCCAATCACAGCCATGGCTCCTGCAAGCGCTGCACTGACGCCGAACCCGGTCGGCGACTACGCCGTGATCAAGACCCCGGACGTCGACGGCGTGAAGCCCGTCGGCACTAGCCAGCGCCGCTTCGGTCCGTCGTCGTGGAGCGCCAAGTACTGGTACCTCGGCAACATCGCGCAGCTCCTCATCGTGCTCTCAATCATCGCGTACGTGTACGGCCAGATCGGGTACTTTGCGCCACATTATGGTTCATCACTGAGCAAGACGATCGCGTCGTGGTGGGGTGTGCCTCGTGTCGCGACCAAGAACGGACCGAAGGGACACCCCGAGATGACCCGTCCGACGTACTTCTTCCTCTTCGCCACTCTGCCGCTCTTCGCTTCGCTCTTCCTGCTCGAGTTCTTGCGCCACTACAACGTGCGCCAGATCTCGTCGCGTGTCGTGATGAAGTTTGCGCTCGTGATGCGCCGCAAGCCGCGCGTGCTCGGATGGGTGTCGTGGTTCAGCTTCGGTGAGCTCCTCTTCCTCGGCGCGCTCATCGGCGGCAACATCTGGGTCTTCTACTACTACTTTGACGCACGCTACACGCGCATCAGCGCGAACGCCAAGGCGAAGAAGACATCCATCAGCTTCAACTCGTACATGGAGATGATCGGCTTGACGCTCGGCTTCACCTGCATCTTCAACATGGCGTTCCTCTTCATCCCTGCGACGCGCAACGCCGTCTGGATGGAGTTCATGAACATCTCGTACGCGAATGGCGTCAAGTACCACCGCTGGATCGGCGTCGTGACGGTCGTGACGGCGTTCTTCCACTGCGTCGGGTACTACATCTCGTGGATTCGCCAGCGTACGTGGAGCCAGCAGGCGCTGCCGTGCTTTGACTGTCCGCTGAACCAGCGCCAGGGTGTCAAGGTCTGGATGAACGTCTTCGGCGAGATCGCACTACTCGCGTTCTTGGTGATCGGCGCCACTTCCATCCCATGGGTGCGCCGCAAGTTCTACAACGCGTTCTACTACTTCCACCACCTCTTCATTGTCGGCGTGGTCTTTGCGGTTCTCCACTGGAACCCGATCGTCTACTGGATCCTCCCGACGTTCCTGTTGTACGTGATCAGCCGCTCGCTCTCGAGCGCCAACTCGTTCACGCCCGTGCAAGTGAAGGAGTTCACGACGCTGGACAACGACATCGTGAAGGTCGTGATCGCACGCTCGACGGCTCGCGACGGCGACTTCAAGGTCGGCCAGTTCGTCTACTTGAACGTGCCGGCGATCTCGAAGCTGCAGTGGCACGCGTTCACGATCGGCTCGTCGCCGCGCACGAACGCCGCGACGCTCACGATCTTGCTCAAGTCGCTCGGCGACTGGACGAACGACCTTGTCGAGTACAGCGAGCAGTGCAAGCGCGACAACGTGCTCCCGACGATCTTCATGGACGGCTACTACGGCGCGTCGCTCGAGATGTACGACGAGTACTCGACCGTGTGTCTGATTGGCGGCGGCATCGGCGTGACGCCGCTGTTCGCGATCCTCGAGGACATGGTGGCGAAGCTGTCGCACCACGAGACGCCGTCGCAGCGCGTGTTCTTCATCTTCACGTTCCGCGAGCTGGCGCTACTCGAGGAGATCCACCCGCTTTTGTGCAAGATCAAGGAGCTGGATCCGCAGGAGAAGTTCTTCAGCTTCCAGTTCAGCCTGACGCGCACGCCGACAGAAGAGAAGCTCGACGAGCCACTGGACCACGAGCGTCTCGGCGGCAAGGCGCACGTGCTCGCGACGAAATACTCGACCGAGATCACGAAGAAGACGCCGGTGCCGTTCGCCGAGCCGCTGCGGTCGCGCGCGAGCAAGTCGCTCATGTACCTCACGACGTTCTTCATCGTGACGCTGCTCTTCGTCGTGTCCAAGTACGGCGACAAGATCAAGACCGCGGACACCCGTCTGGCGTACTTGCAGGCGTTTGTTGAGAGTCTGATCCCGTTCGTCGCGGCGTTCTTGGTGTACGCGCACATCTTTGTCGAGAAGAGCTTCTTCAAGAAGACTGGCAGCAGCGCCGGCTCGAGTGGCGAGAAGGACGTGCGCTACGGCATCCAGACGCCGGCGTCGCCCAAGCTGTACGCGAGCGACGTGCACACGTTCCGCGACCTCGTGCGCGAGTACAACGTCGCGGTCGGCACGCGTCCGAACATGCAGGTGGTCATGCGCCAGGTGTTCGACGCGCACGAGTCGTTCCGCGCCGAGTTCCCGTCCGCGACGGGCAACACCACGGTCGGCGTCTTCATCTCGGGTCCCGAGGCACTCAAGAGTGCGACCGAGCACGCGGTCGCAGACATCGGCACGAGCCACTTTGACATCCACGAAGAGGAGTTTGAGTTGTAGACAAGTACTAGTAGTACGTAGTTGGCAGCACGAACATGATGTGTGTGTTTTGTTTAATGATAGATCACGTTGTGTCTTGGAGACTCGCTGCTGCCGCTTGTGGTGTTGCTTTGACTGTGCCCGCTTGCTGAGAGAGCGTGTGTGATGCGAGCGGCTATCGTGGTTCGTTAGCAACCGAGAATGGTGCTGTCAAGAGCTGAGGACGTTGGCAGTGTGAGTGAGAAGCGAGCGATCCTCCATGACCACAGCTTGCTCGGTGTTGTCTCGAGTCGCGAGAAATGAATGGTGAGCGAGGTGTTCAGGCTAGTGCTGAGCAATCGAACGTTTGGATCGAGTCTAGCGTCCCAGAGCGAGCGCAGCAACCTCACAAGAACAAACACACTTGATCGACAACAACCACATGCAGACAGCGTCGGGAGAAATGCGATTTCAAGTGGCACGACGTTGAGCTCAGTCAGCATTGACGTCGTTCCTCGCCGGCGGTCTCGATCGCCTCGTGCTCGAGAGCCACGGTCTCTTGTTCTGGCTCCTCGGCCGCAAGCAGACGCTCGAGCGCAAGTTCGTCAAGAAGCTGCTCGTGAAGCGCGCGGCGGACGCTGCGAAGCTCGCGTTCGTGCGGGAGCAGATGCAGCGCGAGCAGTCTCCGCCTGCGAGGCGCTGTCGCCAGTGCGGTCGCCGGTTCGAGCTCGAGCGGGACGTGCAGGAGCACGCGCAGATCGGATGCGCCGCGCCGCAGCTCGTCGTCGACGCGTTCATGTGGCGCAAGTGGATCCGCGAAGAAGAGCTCCGGCTGCTCGAGGAAGAGGACGACGCAGTAGCAGTGGGAGCAGAGGAGGATGTAGACAGTGAGTGAGCGAGTGGCAAGGTAGTCTGTGAGCGAGTGAGGGAGTGAGTGAGAGCATGAGTGACAAGTCTGTGAGTAAGGGACCAAGTCCGTGAGTGTGAGCTGTTCGAACTCGTGAGAGACTTTGTGCTTGCCGCATACAGCACGTTCTCATCCTCGCGATCATTGTGCGAAGCGACCGTAGGACACGAGCGAAGAAGGTCATGTCATGTGCGAGTCTCGAGGGTGTTGTCGCCGCTGCAGCGTTCCAAGCAACGTGAACAGCGAATCCAAACGAGACGACAAATCGAGAGAGGATATATCGGGAGTGTTTTGTTTCGGTTCTTTTGTCGTTTGAGTACGGATAAAGCACATGGATATTGTTGCATTAGGTTCTTTTGTCGTTTGTGTGATGTGGTCCTATTGTTGTTTGGCTGATTATCAACTTGTATTAATATATGTAAAGAACGAGCAATACAAAGTATCGTATGACACAGATAGCAAATTGATGCTGGAATTTGTCTTTTGTATAGTAATGGGCCTGAAGCCATGTGCGAGCTCGCACGTTGCGCATCCACACCACTACCCACTGTTGTTAGTGCGTGCGCGTTCGATAGTTGCAGTTGAGCAAGCTCTGTGCGCTGCACAGCGCTCGAAGCAATCGGCCACTTTGTATATCCACACAAGAAGATTTGCACTACAGAGGTCTCGCGGTCGCTCGAGAGCAGTCTCGCGCCGTATCGCGCCAGTCGGGTGCTCTGGGGGTCGACTGAGTCGAGCAGAGTGCTGTCGGACCAGCCCCGAAGCACTCGGACTGAGGAGAGACAGCGGACGGAGCGACGAACGACAAGCGAGTGACGAGCGTGATGTCCAGGCCATTACTTGGTGGTCATACGTATCGTCGTTTGTTTGTCGACCGATTTGTATGCAAATGACGTGGTTTGAATAAAACCAACAACAACAATATGTTTGTGTTTTATTGACATTTTCAAGAGCGCTGATGATTTGTTCAGATTGTCTCTAGCTCTTGTCTGTCGTTTTCTTATTCGTTCCTCAGTATTGCAGTTACCGTTTGTCCTTTTGTCCTATTAGGTTCGGTTTTACAACGATGCAGTGGAGTGCCACGTAGTACTTCCTAATGGATGCTTTGGCACAACGGAATACGATGCACTTGCTCGTGCATAGTGGCTCTGTAACTCATCGGACCGCACGCATCGATGTGCTCGATGCATTGCAGTTGTCGGTATTGTTTGTATCGTGCTGCTACGTTCGGTTGGATTCACGACGTTGTATACGGCGACGTGTTTGCTCTTTTCGTTTGTTCTGTTTGTTTGTATATTTGATCGGATTGTCAAACAAGTTGTTGTTGCTGCTCATTGTGTCGCGAGTATTTGCTCGCTTTGTTCCCGGATTTGTAGATTTGTCAGACTTTTGGCGTGCGCGCGTCTCATTGGCGCGAGGCACGAGTTGACTTTCGACTCTTGACTTGCATGTGCTCTGCACCAGCTCGGTGCCGCAGACCAGGCCGTCAAGACGCAGACAGAGCCGAGGCAAGCCAAGTGACCCAAAGCTCTCCAAAGCTCCACACTCCACGCTCCAAGCTCGATGATCGATCATGGCTGGCTGAGCGGATGGATGATGGCGACTGAGCGCAGCGCAACTCGCAATCAGCGCAGCGCAGCAGCGTGCGTGCGTGCTTTTGGCAGACGCGTCTCAAGATCATCACCACGCTAACCAACCACACACACATACAGCTGCAGCGAGTCACGAATCGATGGCGTCCGCTGCGACGCGACGGGACGCATTCGCATTCGCATTCGCATTCGCATTCGCATTCGCATTCGCATTCGCATTCGCACTCGATTTGCTCGGTGCGGCGCGCGATTGATGATACCGCGTGCTTTGTAGTCGCCGCTGTCGTTGCAGCATAAGCAGCGGTGTTTGGGTGGTCGCCGTCGCTTGATCACCGACGAGCGCTGGTGTTTATGAGCGGAGGCGCACCGACATACAGAGACCAGACCGGAGCCAACAAGACCAGAGCCAACCAGAGCCAACCAGAGCAGTCCAGGCGCTTCTCTCCGAGATGCATTGCACGAGCGTTAGCTGCCTTTGGCATCGTGTCTTGCGCTTCGTGCTTCATGAAGCACACTTGTCCATTCGCGCGATCGGGCTTTCATTTCGCAGTACCAGCAGCACCTCGACCACCGACGACGATAACGACGGCGACAGCTCACAATGGTGCCGCCGACTGCTGCTCAAGCGCAGGCGACTCCAAACCCAGTTGGTACCGGCTACACTGCGCTCAAGTCACCCGACGTTGTCGATGGACACCGCGCGAACCGATCAAGACCGTCGCAGTGGGCTGCCAAGCACTGGTACCTCGGCGCCGCGGCACAGCTCCTCGTCGTCGCCTGCATCGGTCTGTACATCTTTGGTCAGCTCGCGTACGCCATGCCCGTGTACTGGACGCAGCTCAAGGGGACGATGACAGAGTGGTGGGGCGCTCGGTCCGAGATGGTACGGCCGACGTTCCTGTTCCTGTTCTGCGTGCTGCCGTTCCTCGCGAGTCTGCTCCTCGTCGAGTTCCTGCGCCATTTCAACGCGCGCCGCATCACGTCGCGGTACGTGCTCCAGGTCGCGCAGGTGCTGCGTCGCAAGCCGCGCGCGTTTGGCTGCGTGTCGTGGTGGAGCTACGGGGAGCTGCTCTTCCTCGCGCTCGTGGTCGTCGGCAACGTCCTCGTGTTCTACCACAGCTACACGCGGCGGTACAACAAAGCGCTCGCGGCGGCACGCAAGAGCAAGAAGGCGATTGCGATCGCGACGAGCAAGTACTTTGAGATGGTCGGCAACAGCTTGGGCTTCAGCTGTCTGTTCAACCTCGCGTTCGTGTTCATCCCCGCGACGCGCCACTCGGCGTGGATGGAGTTCCTGAGCATCTCGTACGCGAACGGCGTCAAGTACCACCGCTGGCTCGGCGTCCTCACGGTGCTCTTTGCGCTCGCGCACTGCGTCACGTACTACTGGATGTGGGTGCGCGAGCACAAATGGCACCGCGAGGCGCTGCCGTGCTTCCGCTGCTCGCTCCAAGACGGCGAGGAGGGCCACGACCGCTGGCTCGCGGTCTTTGGCGAGCTCGCGCTGCTCTGCTTCCTCGCGATCTCGCTCTCGTCCGTTCCGTACGTGCGCCGCCACTGGTTCAACGCGTTCTACTACACGCACCAGCTCTTTGGCGCGAGCATCGTCTTCATTGGGCTACACTGGGGCGGCGCGATCTGGTACATCCTCCCGTCCGTGCTCGCGTACCTCGTGAGTCGCGCCGTCTCGAGCACGAGCGCGCTCCGTGCCGTGCACGTGAATGAGTGCGCGCCGCTCTCAAGCGCGTTTGTGAAGCTCGTGATCTCGCGCTCGACGGCTCGCGACGGCGACTTCAAGGTCGGCCAGTTTGTCTACTTGAACGTGCCGGCGATTTCGAAGCTGCAGTGGCACCCGTTCACCGTCGCGTCGTCGCCGCGATCAAGCGCGACGTCGTTGACGCTCCTCATCAAGTCGCTCGGCGACTGGACCAAGGACCTGGTGCACTACACAGAAGACTGCAAGCGCGACAACGTGCTGCCGACGATCTTCATGGACGCGTACTACGGTGCATCGCTGGAAATGTACGACGAGTACTCGACCGTGTGTCTGATTGGCGGCGGCATCGGCGTGACGCCGCTGTTCGCGATCCTCGAGGACATGGTGGCGAAGCTGTCGCACCACGAGACGCCGTCGCAGCGCGTGTTCTTCATCTTTTCGTTCCGCGAGCTGGCGCTACTCGAGGAGATCCACCCGCTTTTGTGCAAGATCAAGGAGCTGGACCCGCAGGAGAAGTTCTTCAGCTTCCAGTTCAGCCTCACGGACGCTCCGACCGACGCACGCCTCGACCAAGCGATCGACTACGCGCGTCTCCACGGCAGCGGCAACCACTTCGCGCCGACGCACTACGCCGATGCGCCGCTCGCTCCAGCGCGTCGAACCCTCGCCGAGCCGCTGCGGTTGCGCGCGTACAAGTCGCTCATGTATCTGACGATCTTCGCGGTGCTCGTCGTAGCGATCGCCGTGCTCGAGTACGGCGGCGGCAAGATCGACGCGCACCACGACGAGCTCTGGCTCGTGCAGAACCTGGTCGAGATCGTCCTCGTGTTCGCCTGCACGGCGCTCGCGTACGGCTTTGTGTTTGTGGAGCGCCGCGCACTCGCGCTGCCTGCAGGCGCGCCATCGCCGCGCACAACCAAGCAAGCAAGCCACGTCATCGCTGCTGCGCCATCGACGCCGACGCTCCCTCTTGCAGACGTGCACACGTTCGGCGACCTCGTAGCGCACTACCGCGTCGCAGTTGGCGAGCGACCGGACTTGCTCGCGCTCCTTCGCGACGCCGCGCACGAGCACGCGTCTGGCTCGGTCGCTGCGTCTGCAGACGCCAGTGCCAGTGCAGCCGTCGGTGTGTTTGTGTCCGGGCCAGAGTCGCTCAAGCGCGCAGTGGACGTCGCGGTCGCGGCGGTCGGCTCGAGCGCGTTCGACGTCTTCGCAGAGGAGTTTGAGTTGTAGACGCTCGCCTGAGTCATGATAGTCGAGCGTGAGTGCGAGTGCGAGTAGCATCACTCGCACAACACGTACTCGAGCAAGTACGTTGCGATGCCAAGCTCTTGCAGGAGCGACTCCGTGCGCTGAGTAGAAGTGCATAAAAAGCAACGAGGCACCGCAACACGAGCACAGCGCAGAGCAGGATGGCAGCATGGCCAGCAGTACGAGCAGAATGGCAGCACCAGCACCAGCAACATGATATGACTGTGCACAGAGTGTTGGCACTCGATTCGTTCATTCGCTCTTGCGCAATGGCACAACAGGTGCGTTAGGCAGAGAGGAGTCTGTATGCGTGTCTGCATGAGTAGGTGCGCGCATGCGTTGTGTGTGTGTCCTACATCCGGTGACACATGCACGCACATGTATGCATCTCGTATCTCGTATCTCGTATCTGGCAGCTGGCTTAGAGCTCGAACTCCTCTTCATGGATGTCAAAGTGGCTGGCGCCGATGTCAGCGACCGCGTACTCGGTCGCCGACTTCATCGCCTCTGGACCTGAGATGAAGACACCGATGGTGGCGTTGCCAGTCGCCGACGGGTGGTCGCCGCGGAAGGTCTGGTGCGCCTCGTACGCGCGGCGCATGGCGATCTTCATGTCGGGTCGTGCGCCGACCTGGACGTTGTGCTCGTGGATCAGGTCGCGGTACGTGTGCACGTCGCTCGCAAAGTACTTTGGCGACGCGAGCGCCTGGATGTCGTGGCTGTGCTTGTCGTCGTGGTCACCGGCGTTGCTGGCCTTCTTGAAGAACGCCTTGTCGACGATCACGTGCGCGTACACGATGAACGCCGCGAAGAAGAGAATGCCGACCTCAACTGCGGCCTGGAGGTACGCCAGACGGGTGTCCGCGGTCTTGATCTTGTCGCCGTACTTGGACACGACGAAGAGCAGCGTCACGATGAAGAACGTCGTGAGGTACATGAGCGACTTGCTCGCGCGCGACCGCAGCGGCTCGGCGAACGGCACCGGCGTCTTCTTCGTGATCTCGGTCGAGTAGCGCGTGGCAACGAGACGGCTCTTGCCGCTCAGACGCTCGTGGTCAATCGTCTGGTTCAAGGCGTCGTCGCTAGGCGCGCGCGTCAAGCAGAACTGGAAGCTGAAGAACTTCTCCTGCGGGTCCAGCTCCTTGATCTTGCACAAAAGCGGGTGGATCTCCTCGAGTAGCGCCAGCTCGCGGAACGAAAAGATGAAGAACACGCGCTGCGACGGCGTCTCGTGGTGCGACAGCTTCGCCACCATGTCCTCGAGGATCGCGAACAGCGGCGTCACGCCGATGCCGCCGCCAATCAGACACACGGTCAAGTACTCGTCGTACATTTCCAGCGATGCACCGTAGTACGCGTCCATGAAGATCGTCGGCAGCACGTTGTCGCGCTTGCAGTCTTCTGTGTAGTGCACCAGGTCCTTGGTCCAGTCGCCGAGCGACTTGAGCAAGATCGTGAGCGTCGTGGCGTTCGTGCGCGGCGACGAGCCGATCGTGAACGCGTGCCACTGCAGCTTCGAGATCGCCGGCACGTTCAAGTAGACGAACTGGCCGACCTTGAAGTCGCCGTCGCGAGCCGTCGAGCGTGCGATCACGACCTTCACGATGTCGTTGTCCAGCGTCGTGAACTCCTTCACTTGCACGGGCGTGAACGAGTTGGCGCTCGAGAGCGAGCGGCTGATCACGTACAACAGGAACGTCGGGAGGATCCAGTAGACGATCGGGTTCCAGTGGAGAACCGCAAAGACCACGCCGACAATGAAGAGGTGGTGGAAGTAGTAGAACGCGTTGTAGAACTTGCGGCGCACCCATGGGATGGAAGTGGCGCCGATCACCAAGAACGCGAGTAGTGCGATCTCGCCGAAGACGTTCATCCAGACCTTGACACCCTGGCGCTGGTTCAGCGGGCAGTCAAAGCACGGCAGCGCCTGCTGGCTCCACGTACGCTGGCGGATCCACGAGATGTAGTACCCGACGCAGTGGAAGAACGCCGTCACGACCGTCACGACGCCGATCCAGCGGTGGTACTTGACGCCATTCGCGTACGAGATGTTCATGAACTCCATCCAGACGGCGTTGCGCGTCGCAGGGATGAAGAGGAACGCCATGTTGAAGATGCAGGTGAAGCCGAGCGTCAAGCCGATCATCTCCATGTACGAGTTGAAGCTGATGGATGTCTTCTTCGCCTTGGCGTTCGCGCTGATGCGCGTGTAGCGTGCGTCAAAGTAGTAGTAGAAGACCCAGATGTTGCCGCCGATGAGCGCGCCGAGGAAGAGGAGCTCACCGAAGCTGAACCACGACACCCATCCGAGCACGCGCGGCTTGCGGCGCATCACGAGCGCAAACTTCATCACGACACGCGACGAGATCTGGCGCACGTTGTAGTGGCGCAAGAACTCGAGCAGGAAGAGCGAAGCGAAGAGCGGTAGAGTGGCGAAGAGGAAGAAGTACGTCGGACGGGTCATCTCGGGGTGTCCCTTCGGTCCGTTCTTGGTCGCGACGAGAGGCACGCCCCACCACGACGCGATCGTCTTGCTCAGCGATGCGGCGTAGTGCGGCGCAAAGTACCCGATCTGGCCGTACACGTACGCGATGATTGAGAGCACGATGAGGAGCTGCGCAATGTTGCCGAGGTACCAGTACTTGGCGCTCCACGACGACGGACCGAAGCGGCGCTGACCGCCGGAGCTACCGCCGGGAGTCTTGATGACTGCATACTCGGCCGCGGGATTCGGCGTCAGAGACGTGTTATTGTTGCCGGGAGCCATGGTCACGAGCGAGTGCTTCAATGACCTTGCTGGATCCGAGGCGTATTTGGAGCTTGGAGCTTGGAGCTTGGAGACCGCGAGACGGAGGTGGCGCTGTCGCTAGGAGAAGTCGAGCGGCGCGAGTGACTCGGTGACGGCTAGGCTAGGCTAGGCTAGGTTAGTCAGTTGTCGTTTGCCTGCGAGGCAGGAAAATCAAAAGTGAGCGACTCGCTGGACGTGGTGGCATCGCTAGATCAAGGGAACCGTGCGCTCACGCGTTGACTAGATCCATCGCTGAGCTGGCGTGCGGTGGAAACAGTGAAAGTCCGTTGTTGGTATGATTGAATGGCGGCGAGAGCCGCTCTGCGTTGAGTCGCAATCGCGACGTTTGCCATTGATCTGTGAAGCACTTGTCGGAGCTGGATCGGTTTGTGTGTGTTGCGCTGACCCGAAGCGCGTGCAAGCTTGACTGTGCGCGTTTGTAGCCCCAAACATCCTACTCCTTGGAGAGCAGATCGCTTGATCGAGTCAAGGGAGATTAACGACGGCGCAGCTGAGGCGCGGTGTTGCCAGAGTCAGAGGCGAGCGTCCCGCCGATCTGGCACGAACCGCCGCGGATTGGATCGGCTGCGAGACGAGCGACTACCAATCTAAACTGAACCACGAGCGAGCGATCTTCGCGCGCAGCAGCTGCTGGTGGTTCATATTCATGTGCGTCAGGGCTGACTTCTTTCTTTGCCGCGCGCCTCGCCTCACCACCAGCGCTCGAGTGCTCAAGCAAGTCCCCAAGTCCAAGCAAGTCTCTCTCTTGTCCTCGAACACTGGACGCAGTTGCATTGCCACTCCGAAAGGTCGGATACCTCAAGTCGCGACTCGATTGGCCGCGAGAGCTCTCATGCATGAGCAGTTGCGGTCAAGCTTGCACGCGCTTCGGGTCAGCGCATCTCGCCATGGAGCTCACCAGAAGTGCTGCCTCTGGCCAATCGAACGCGTGATGCCATCTTCCTTCGCGCTTTTGCCGATCCAGAGCGGCGAGTGCATCCAGCGATGCTCCGACTCGACGCGTGAGGAAGTCAAGACGTCGGCTCGGCTCGTCTCGCGGAGCCTCGTTCAAGGTACAGAGACTGCGACTGCAGCAGCAGCAGCGATCGCCTCTTTTCACACGCGCACACACGCATCGAGTTTGCAAACGATCGGCTCGCCGCCGCAACGCTGGTGTCTCCGTTGCAACACAGCGCTCGGCCAGCTGCTTCAGCAGCAGCAGCTCACAAGCCAACCAACCAATCTCAACCAGCGAGCACTACGACGGAAGTTAATCACTCATCGCCCAATGCACGAGGCACTCCAACAGATTTGTCTGCGCGTTAGAGCATGTTTGTGTGGGTTTTCCACTTTGAGGGTGATCCGCTTTCGGACAACTCTTCGTGCACCAATTTCCACACAAACGTCCGGAGCATGTCCGAGCACAAGCTGACCACACATATTAGCGACTACCGAAACGGTGCGACTCGTGAGATGTAAAACGAAGGCGTTCGTACCTGGTACTTACAGGTACGAAATCTTGTGAGTCGAAGCTACTGGCGGTGGCGACGCGTTGCTTCACACGCGTCGATCATGCCGTGTGTGTGTCTACAGTTCGCACCAAAGCGGCTCAACACCTTGGCGGCGCATGCTCGCGTGAAGACAGTAGCGTGCCAGTCCCGAAGCAACGCAGCTGAGAGATTCTACTGCCCTGCTCGTCCGCCACTGCGCCATGGCACGCGCACACTGCACCGAATGACGACCGAGACGACCGACCTCTACCGAACAGAGCGCAGCGTCCAGTATCGACGCAAGAATCGCCAGTGTGATGGCAAATGAGAGGCCAGCATGTTGTGCTAAACGAGTCGTGACCCATTCCATGCTACCGCAGCTCGACAATCGCGCCTTCACCAGGTTCGCTATTGCCCTCGCTCATACCGCCGGTGCTTTGCCTCGTATCAAACGAGCTGCCGAGTGTATCTGAAGTCAAGGTAGCTAACAACGCCACAAGCATACGAGCAAGCACACCAGAAAGCCAACAAAGAGCGAACAAGGTCAGCGATGGATCTAGTCAACGCGTGAGCGCACGGTTCCCTTGATCTAGCGATGCCACCACGTCCAGCGAGTCGCTCACTTTTGATTTTCCTGCCTCGCAGGCAAACGACAACTGACTAGCCTAGCCTAGCCTAGCCTAGCCGTCACCGAGTCACTCGCGCCGCTCGACTTCTCCTAGCGACAGCGCCACCTCCGTCTCGCGGTCTCCAAGCTCCAAGCTCCAAGCTCCAAATACGCCTCGGATCCAGCAAGGTCATTGAAGCACTCGCTCGTGACCATGGCTCCCGGCAACAATAACACGTCTCTGACGCCGAATCCCGCGGCCGAGTATGCAGTCATCAAGACTCCCGGCGGTAGCTCCGGCGGTCAGCGCCGCTTCGGTCCGTCGTCGTGGAGCGCCAAGTACTGGTACCTCGGCAACATTGCGCAGCTCCTCATCGTGCTCTCAATCATCGCGTACGTGTACGGCCAGATCGGGTACTTTGCGCCGCACTACGCCGCATCGCTGAGCAAGACGATCGCGTCGTGGTGGGGCGTGCCTCTCGTCGCGACCAAGAACGGACCGAAGGGACACCCCGAGATGACCCGTCCGACGTACTTCTTCCTCTTCGCCACTCTACCGCTCTTCGCTTCGCTCTTCCTGCTCGAGTTCTTGCGCCACTACAACGTGCGCCAGATCTCGTCGCGTGTCGTGATGAAGTTTGCGCTCGTGATGCGCCGCAAGCCGCGCGTGCTCGGATGGGTGTCGTGGTTCAGCTTCGGTGAGCTCCTCTTCCTCGGCGCGCTCATCGGCGGCAACATCTGGGTCTTCTACTACTACTTTGACGCACGCTACACGCGCATCAGCGCGAACGCCAAGGCGAAGAAGACATCCATCAGCTTCAACTCGTACATGGAGATGATCGGCTTGACGCTCGGCTTCACCTGCATCTTCAACATGGCGTTCCTCTTCATCCCTGCGACGCGCAACGCCGTCTGGATGGAGTTCATGAACATCTCGTACGCGAATGGCGTCAAGTACCACCGCTGGATCGGCGTCGTGACGGTCGTGACGGCGTTCTTCCACTGCGTCGGGTACTACATCTCGTGGATCCGCCAGCGTACGTGGAGCCAGCAGGCGCTGCCGTGCTTTGACTGTCCGCTGAACCAGCGCCAGGGTGTCAAGGTCTGGATGAACGTCTTCGGCGAGATCGCACTACTCGCGTTCTTGGTGATCGGCGCCACTTCCATCCCATGGGTGCGCCGCAAGTTCTACAACGCGTTCTACTACTTCCACCACCTCTTCATTGTCGGCGTGGTCTTTGCGGTTCTCCACTGGAACCCGATCGTCTACTGGATCCTCCCGACGTTCCTGTTGTACGTGATCAGCCGCTCGCTCTCGAGCGCCAACTCGTTCACGCCCGTGCAAGTGAAGGAGTTCACGACGCTGGACAACGACATCGTGAAGGTCGTGATCGCACGCTCGACGGCTCGCGACGGCGACTTCAAGGTCGGCCAGTTCGTCTACTTGAACGTGCCGGCGATCTCGAAGCTGCAGTGGCACGCGTTCACGATCGGCTCGTCGCCGCGCACGAACGCCACGACGCTCACGATCTTGCTCAAGTCGCTCGGCGACTGGACCAAGGACCTGGTGCACTACACAGAAGACTGCAAGCGCGACAACGTGCTGCCGACGATCTTCATGGACGCGTACTACGGTGCATCGCTGGAAATGTACGACGAGTACTTGACCGTGTGTCTGATTGGCGGCGGCATCGGCGTGACGCCGCTGTTCGCGATCCTCGAGGACATGGTGGCGAAGCTGTCGCACCACGAGACGCCGTCGCAGCGCGTGTTCTTCATCTTTTCGTTCCGCGAGCTGGCGCTACTCGAGGAGATCCACCCGCTTTTGTGCAAGATCAAGGAGCTGGACCCGCAGGAGAAGTTCTTCAGCTTCCAGTTCTGCTTGACGCGCGCGCCTAGCGACGACGCCTTGAACCAGACGATTGACCACGAGCGTCTGAGCGGCAAGAGCCGTCTCGTTGCCACGCGCTACTCGACCGAGATCACGAAGAAGACGCCGGTGCCGTTCGCCGAGCCGCTGCGGTCGCGCGCGAGCAAGTCGCTCATGTACCTCACGACGTTCTTCATCGTGACGCTGCTCTTCGTCGTGTCCAAGTACGGCGACAAGATCAAGACCGCGGACACCCGTCTGGCGTACCTCCAGGCCGCAGTTGAGGTCGGCATTCTCTTCTTCGCGGCGTTCATCGTGTACGCGCACGTGATCGTCGACAAGGCGTTCTTCAAGAAGGCCAGCAACGCCGGTGACCACGACGACAAGCACAGCCACGACATCCAGGCGCTCGCGTCGCCAAAGTACTTTGCGAGCGACGTGCACACGTACCGCGACCTGATCCACGAGCACAACGTCCAGGTCGGCGCACGACCCGACATGAAGATCGCCATGCGCCGCGCGTACGAGGCGCACCAGACCTTCCGCGGCGACCACCCGTCGGCGACTGGCAACGCCACCATCGGTGTCTTCATCTCAGGTCCAGAGGCGATGAAGTCGGCGACCGAGTACGCGGTCGCTGACATCGGCGCCAGCCACTTTGACATCCATGAAGAGGAGTTCGAGCTCTAAGCCAGCTGCCAGATACGAGATACGAGATACGAGATGCATACATGTGCGTGCATGTGTCACCGGATGTAGGACACACACACAACGCATGCGCGCACCTACTCATGCAGACACGCATACAGACTCCTCTCTGCCTAACGCACCTGTTGTGCCATTGCGCAAGAGCGAATGAACGAATCGAGTGCCAACACTCTGTGCACAGTCATATCATGTTGCTGGTGCTGGTGCTGCCATTCTGCTCGTACTGCTGGCCATGCTGCCATCCTGCTCTGCGCTGTGCTCGTGTTGCGGTGCCTCGTTGCTTTTTATGCACTTCTACTCAGCGCACGGAGTCGCTCCTGCAAGAGCTTGGCATCGCAACGTACTTGCTCGAGTACGTGTTGTGCGAGTGATGCTACTCGCACTCGCACTCACGCTCGACTATCATGACTCAGGCGAGCGTCTACAACTCAAACTCCTCTGCGAAGACGTCGAACGCGCTCGAGCCGACCGCCGCGACCGCGACGTCCACTGCGCGCTTGAGCGACTCTGGCCCGGACACAAACACACCGACGGCTGCACTGGCACTGGCGTCTGCAGACGCAGCGACCGAGCCAGACGCGTGCTCGTGCGCGGCGTCGCGAAGGAGCGCGAGCAAGTCCGGTCGCTCGCCAACTGCGACGCGGTAGTGCGCTACGAGGTCGCCGAACGTGTGCACGTCTGCAAGAGGGAGCGTCGGCGTCGATGGCGCAGCAGCGATGACGTGGCTTGCTTGCTTGGTTGTGCGCGGCGATGGCGCGCCTGCAGGCAGCGCGAGTGCGCGGCGCTCCACAAACACAAAGCCGTACGCGAGCGCCGTGCAGGCGAACACGAGGACGATCTCGACCAGGTTCTGCACGAGCCAGAGCTCGTCGTGGTGCGCGTCGATCTTGCCGCCGCCGTACTCGAGCACGGCGATCGCTACGACGAGCACCGCGAGATCGTCAGATACATGAGCGACTTGTACGCGCGCAACCGCAGCGGCTCGGCGAGGGTTCGACGCGCTGGAGCGAGCGGCGCATCGGCGTAGTGCGTCGGCGCGAAGTGGTTGCCGCTGCCGTGGAGACGCGCGTAGTCGATCGCTTGGTCGAGGCGTGCGTCGGTCGGAGCGTCCGTGAGGCTGAACTGGAAGCTGAAGAACTTCTCCTGCGGGTCCAGCTCCTTGATCTTGCACAAAAGCGGGTGGATCTCCTCGAGTAGCGCCAGCTCGCGGAACGAAAAGATGAAGAACACGCGCTGCGACGGCGTCTCGTGGTGCGACAGCTTCGCCACCATGTCCTCGAGGATCGCGAACAGCGGCGTCACGCCGATGCCGCCGCCAATCAGACACACGGTCGAGTACTCGTCGTACATTCCAGCGATGCACCGTAGTACGCGTCCATGAAGATCGTCGGCAGCACGTTGTCGCGCTTGCAGTCTTCTGTGTAGTGCACCAGGTCCTTGGTCCAGTCGCCGAGCGACTTGATGAGGAGCGTCAACGACGTCGCGCTTGATCGCGGCGACGACGCGACGGTGAACGGGTGCCACTGCAGCTTCGAAATCGCCGGCACGTTCAAGTAGACAAACTGGCCGACCTTGAAGTCGCCGTCGCGAGCCGTCGAGCGCGAGATCACGAGCTTCACAAACGCGCTTGAGAGCGGCGCGCACTCATTCACGTGCACGGCACGGAGCGCGCTCGTGCTCGAGACGGCGCGACTCACGAGGTACGCGAGCACGGACGGGAGGATGTACCAGATCGCGCCGCCCCAGTGTAGCCCAATGAAGACGATGCTCGCGCCAAAGAGCTGGTGCGTGTAGTAGAACGCGTTGAACCAGTGGCGGCGCACGTACGGAACGGACGAGAGCGAGATCGCGAGGAAGCAGAGCAGCGCGAGCTCGCCAAAGACCGCGAGCCAGCGGTCGTGGCCCTCCTCGCCGTCTTGGAGCGAGCAGCGGAAGCACGGCAGCGCCTCGCGGTGCCATTTGTGCTCGCGCACCCACATCCAGTAGTACGTGACGCAGTGCGCGAGCGCAAAGAGCACCGTGAGGACGCCGAGCCAGCGGGTGGTACTTGACGCCGTTCGCGTACGAGATGCTCAGGAACTCATCCACGCGAGTGGCGCGTCGCGGGATGATGAACACGAACGCGAGGTTGAACAGACAGCTGAAGCCCAAGCTGTTGCCGACCACTCTCAAAGTACTTGCTCGTCGCGATCGCAATCGCCTTCTTGCTCTTGCGTGCCGCCGCGAGCGCTTTGTTGTACCGCCGCGTGTAGCTGTGGTAGAACACGAGGACGTTGCCGACGACCACGAGCGCGAGGAAGAGCAGCTCACCGTAGCTCCACCACGACACGCAGCCAAACGCGCGCGGCTTGCGACGCAGCACCTGCGCGACCTGGAGCACGTACCGCGGACGTGATGCGGCGCGCGTTGAAAATGGCGCAGGAACTCGACGAGGAGCAGACTCGCGAGGAACGGCAGCACGCAGAACAGGAAACAGGACGTCGTCCGTACCATCTCGGACCGAGCGCCCCACCATCTTGTCATCGTCCCCTTGAGCTGCGTCCAGTACACGGGCATGGCGTACGCGAGCTGACCAAAGATGTACAGACTCGATGGCAGGCGACGACGAGGAGCTGTGCGCGGCGCCGAGGTACCAGTGCTTGGCAGCCCACTGCGACGGTCTTGATCGGTTCGCGCGGTGTCTCGACAACGTCGGGTGACTTGAGCGCAGTGTAGCCGGTACCAACTGGTTTGGAGTCGCCTGCGCTTGAGCAGCAGTCGGCGGCACCATTGTGAGCTGTCGCCGTCGTTATCGTCGTCGGTGGTCGAGGTGCTGCTGGTACTGCGAAATGAAAGCCCGATCGCGCGAATGGACAAGTGTGCTTCATGAAGCACGAAGCGCAAGACACGATGCCAAAGGCAGCTAACGCTCGTGCAATGCATCTCGGAGAGAAGCGCCTGGACTGCTCTGGTTGGCTCTGGTTGGCTCTGGTCTTGTTGGCTCCGGTCTGGTCTCTGTATGTCGGTGCGCCTCCGCTCATAAACACCAGCGCTCGTCGGTGATCAAGCGACGGCGACCACCCAAACACCGCTGCTTATGCTGCAACGACAGCGGCGACTACAAAGCACGCGGTATCATCAATCGCGCGCCGCACCGAGCAAATCGAGTGCGAATGCGAATGCGAATGCGAATGCGAATGCGAATGCGAATGCGAATGCGAATGCGTCCCGTCGCGTCGCAGCGGACGCCATCGATTCGTGACTCGCTGCAGCTGTATGTGTGTGTGGTTGGTTAGCGTGGTGATGATCTTGAGACGCGTCTGCCAAAAGCACGCACGCTGCTGCGCTGCGCTGATTGCGAGTTGCGCTGCGCTCAGTCGCCATCATCCATCCGCTCAGCCAGCCATGATCGATCATCGAGCTTGGAGCGTGGAGTGTGGCTTTGGAGAGCTTTGGGTCACTTGGCTTGCCTCGGCTCTGTCTGCGTCTTGACGGCCTGGTCTGCGGCACCGAGCTGGTGCAGAGCACATGCAAGTCAAGAGTCGAAAGTCAACTCGTGCCTCGCGCCAATGAGACGCGCGCACGCCAAAAGTCTGACAAATCTACAAATCCGGGAACAAAGCGAGCAAATACTCGCGACACAATGAGCAGCAACAACAACTTGTTTGACAATCCGATCAAATATACAAACAAACAGAACAAACGAAAAGAGCAAACACGTCGCCGTATACAACGTCGTGAATCCAACCGAACGTAGCAGCACGATACAAACAATACCGACAACTGCAATGCATCGAGCACATCGATGCGTGCGGTCCGATGAGTTACAGAGCCACTATGCACGAGCAAGTGCATCGTATTCCGTTGTGCCAAAGCATCCATTAGGAAGTACTACGTGGCACTCCACTGCATCGTTGTAAAACCGAACCTAATAGGACAAAAGGACAAACGGTAACTGCAATACTGAGGAACGAATAAGAAAACGACAGACAAGAGCTAGAGACAATCTGAACAAATCATCAGCGCTCTTGAAAATGTCAATAAAACACAAACATATTGTTGTTGTTGGTTTTATTCAAACCACGTCATTTGCATACAAATCGGTCGACAAACAAACGACGATACGTATGACCACCAAGTAATGGCCTGGACATCACGCTCGTCACTCGCTTGTCGTTCGTCGCTCCGTCCGCTGTCTCTCCTCAGTCCGAGTGCTTCGGGGCTGGTCCGACAGCACTCTGCTCGACTCAGTCGACCCCCAGAGCACCCGACTGGCGCGATACGGCGCGAGACTGCTCTCGAGCGACCGCGAGACCTCTGTAGTGCAAATCTTCTTGTGTGGATATACAAAGTGGCCGATTGCTTCGAGCGCTGTGCAGCGCACAGAGCTTGCTCAACTGCAACTATCGAACGCGCACGCACTAACAACAGTGGGTAGTGGTGTGGATGCGCAACGTGCGAGCTCGCACATGGCTTCAGGCCCATTACTATACAAAACAAATTCCAGCATCAATTTGCTATCTGTGTCATACGATACTTTGTATTGCTCGTTCTTTACATATATTAATACAAGTTGATAATCAGCCAAACAACAATAGGACCACATCACACAAACGACAAAAGAACCTAATGCAACAATATCCATGTGCTTTATCCGTACTCAAACGACAAAGAACCGAAACAAAACACTCCCGATATATCCTCTCTCGATTTGTCTCGTTTGGATTCGCTGTTCACGTTGCTTGGAACGCTGCAGCGGCGACAACACCCTCGAGACTCGCACATGACATGACCTTCTTCGCTCGTGTCCTACGGTCGCTTCGCACAATGATCGCGAGGATGAGAACGTGCTGTATGCGGCAAGCACAAAGTCTCTCACGAGTTCGAACAGCTCACACTCACGGACTTGGTCCCTTACTCACAGACTTGTCACTCATGCTCTCACTCACTCCCTCACTCGCTCACAGACTACCTTGCCACTCGCTCACTCACTGTC